>PVJH01022233.1:0-37279 GCA_004026705.1 Nesogale talazaci | reverse complement strand
CATTGGATATTGATTACATCACTCATGGGGCATTCTGGTGAAACATTGAACTAACTCTCCCCTAATATGATGAGAACGCTTCTCTGGGGTGAGCTGTGTGATGTTAGCTGATATTTGGGGGAGGGGGGGCCAGATGTTTCCCACTTTAGTTAAGCTGATACTTTCACTTAAATTCACTAAACTTTCAAAGAGGAAAGAGAGAAAACGAGAGAGAGAGAGAGAGAGAGAGAGAGAGAGAGAGAGAGAGAGAGAGAGAGAGAGAGTGTTGGGAGGGGATTTAAAGAGCTAGGGACACCTTCAAGGTGATTGATAATGAGCAGCAGCAGCATCTATAATCTGAGCAGGAAACCAAATCTTCACGCCCCGCCTAAATCATGCCCACATAACTTGCTCAGAGTCAGAGTCTCTGCCCACAACTGACTTAATCTCTCCCTTTATCAGTTAGGGTCAAGGTTTTTACTGCTAATAATGGAAGAGAGAAACCAACAGACAAGTGGTATTCATTGCCAAAGTAGCTACCTACCAACAAACCTTGAGTATAATGTGTACCTTAAAGAACTGTCAGATCACATAACCACAATGTTTGCTCGTACAACATATATCCAACTTACAACACAGCTACAGAACACAAACGAGTTACCTGCACAATGACTACAATGACAAGGAAGAGAAAGGTTCTAGAAATGAATGCATAATATTATACCGTAAAGCTTCAGTTGAGTGAGATAAATCAATTGCTAAAGGACAAATATTGTCTGACTTCACATACACATTTAAGAGAAGAGCAAATGTACAGAGAAAAAAGTTTATTAATGGTTACCAGAGATGGAGGAAAGGGAGATTAACAGTGATGAAAATGACATTGAGTAAAGGTAAGGCTGCACAATCAGTTACTGTCGTGGCTGTCAGTAAGTTGTACACCTGTAAAAAGCGTAAGTGGGAAGAGTTGTGTGATGGGCGTATTTACAGCAATGACCTCCCCCATATCACCCTTAAACCACCCAAAAAGGAGAGAGAATGAATAGTTGTTGAGACTGATTACGTACAACCAAAGACCCAATGGGAGGTGATTCCTACTGTCAGGTAGCCAGAAGAGGAGCAGGGGGCTGTCTCCCCCATGTCTACACAGGCCCCCTAAAGAAGGTTGGGAAGTAAAATCAGGCCAGTATTAAGCACCTATGAGGACCCCTTAACTGAGTATGCTCCAATTCAAGCCCCCAGCTAGGAGATTCAAATGAGGCCGGACCCATCACATGACCCAGATCAGCTCAACCCAGCCAATGGGATCAACCAATATCATCAAATGCATCTCCCTCCCCCAGCCAGGAGGTAGGCTAGAATAAAAGCAGGAAGCACACTCTGAGACTACTCTCCCTTCCCACAGTGCCCATTCCGGCTGTGCCTCTCTCTGGCCTCAGGGCTGCACGTGTGGGTGGGCTGTCCCACCAGGCTGCTCATGTCCACTTGTGAACTTCCACGTGGTCTGGCCTGCTTCCCTGAAATAGCCTGTATTCTGTCAAACCTGGAACTGCTCCGGCCCTTCATAAACATTCAGTTGACTTATAAAAGGGCTTCGGCGTGAATTCTTTCTTGTGGGAAGCGAAAAACAGAGGTATTATCCACTCGAGAACCTTCACACTAGGTTTGGAGGTTTAGAGCCTGGATCTTAAGGGTCATCCCAGTGAACAGGCCTAACAACGTGGTTAGTGCCTCTGGTCTCCCTCCTAGTTGTGTTCTCAACCTGTGGGTCGCAACCCTTTTGGGGCGGTCAAACGACCCTTTCCCAGGGGTCATCCGATTCAGAACAGTGGCAAAATGACAGTTATGAAGTAGCAACGAAAATAATTTTATGGGGGGAAGGGGTCACCACCACATGAAGAACTGCACGAAAGGGTCCCAGCATTCGGAAGGTTGAGAACCACTGTACTGCACTGTAGAGTTCAATATAGCGGGTGGCCATCAAAGGCATTACAGTTGGCAGGGTCCCTTTCCTCAAAGCTCAACTCCTTTGAGCTCTCAGTTATTTCTTCTAATATTTACCACCATATTTTCATACCTCTAGCTGAGCAGTCTTCAATTTCACATATGATCACTTACTGATGCTTGCTTTTGGTAGATGGATACTCATACTGCTATCCACTCAGTAAAGCTATCTTATCATTTTCACTCATTCCAAAGTTTATATTTAGATAAGTATATGTTTGTTTTAAATGGAGTTAAGCCTTGCCAATCTTGCCTCCAAGGTGTATTCTGGGTGTCCTCCAAGATGGATTTCCTGGTTCTTTTGGCAGTCGGTGGTACTTTGGATATTCTTCCCAGCACCATAATTCAAATGCATGAATTTTTCTTGGGTCTTCCTCATTCAATATCCAAGTTTCATGTGCACATGAGACAATGGAAAGTATCATTGTTTGGTTTGGGGGTTTTATTTTTTTGAATGACTAAATGAGTCTATGCAAATGATGTGCTGACAGCCCACCAACTGGATTAGCTAGCTGACTAACAATGCAAATAAGGTGTGGGGCACCTTCATGGGGAGACAGGTCAACACTGCCATTCTGCTGGACTGTAAATGAAGGAGGCCGGGTGGTGTAGTAGGCTGCTAAGCACCAGAATAGCAGTTTGACCAGCTGCTCCTCCACAGAAAGATGAAGCATTCTATTCCCTTAAAGATTTACAGTTGGGCTGAGCCCCGGTGGTGTAGGGGTTGTATGTGGGACGGTGGCCCACAGGGTAAGCAGTTCATATCCAGCAGCAGCTCTCCAGGAGCTAAGCTGGGCTCCTAATCCCACAGTGATGGCCACAAAAAAAAAAAAAAAAAAGATTTACAGTCTTGGAAGCCCACAGGGGAATGTTTACTCTATTGTAGACGTCAACGTGAGTGAGAGTTTTGGTTGGTTGGTTGGTTGGTTGGTTGGTTGGTTGGTTGTTAGTTTGCTTGAGAAGGGGACGGGGTTAGGCTTAAAATGAACTATCCCAAAAGTGGGCAGTGGGAAACCTCACTCCCAACAAGAAAGATGAGTCACAAGTAGAGCATGCCCTGAAACTCTTCTAAACCCAGAGACAGAAAGATTGGACTGGAGCACTGGAGACGGTGCGTGATGTCAAGAAACCGCAGCAGGCAAATGGGTGGCAGCAGAACCAGGTAACATGCACAAAATGGCACGGTGGGCTTTTCAGCCCTTGGCGTGAGGCAGTTACAGTGGGTGTGCCAACCCACCCGCGAAAGAGCTAAGCGCCTTCAGGCTTCCTGGTGGAGTAGGATGTCCCTGGGCACTGATCGGCAGAGCTAATGAACTTTGTAGAACCTGTCAGAGCAGAGCAGAGGCCACGCCAAAGGGCCAGAGAGGTCTGCCTGCAGACAACTAATGAAAGAGACTATGCTGATGGTACCCTGAGTCACTCCTGAGGCTGAACTGCTACTTTCTGAATACATCCCTTCACTGTGCGTTATCACCTGCCATTTCTGTGTGGTCTTTGCCACGGTCTTGGAAAGACCCAGGCCTATGGGGTCAGCCTCCTGCAGGGCCACTATAAGTCAGCGTCAACCCGACGGCAGGGAGTTTCGTCGTGAGCTTATTTGTAATCTACTAGTATTCCTGCTGCTGTTGGAGAAGCCACCACCGTCAAGGCAATGCTGTCTCGCAGTGATCCACAGAGGTCTTCTCAGGCTGGACAGCTGCACCTTTCTCCTGGGGAGCGGCTGGGGGGTTTGAACCAAGGCAGCTAGCAGTCAAAGGCTTAGCAGGTGCTACCTGGACTCTTTTTGAAAAGTATCTCTTTTGTTCCATGTGGACAGGAACAGGCAAACGCCCTCCCAAGATTGCTTTCCTATCTAAACAAAATGGACGTGCTATGAAAGGATTGAATGAATACAACGTTCAGTTGAAAAAACAAACACACAGCTAGTGGCAAAACTGCACGGTTGTCCCTCCGTAGTCTCAGGGGGTTGTTCCAGAAACCCAAGGGGCAGGAAAATTCACGGACGTTCTAACGCCTTCTATGAAGTACTGTGCTGTTTGCACATAACCTGTGCGCAGCCTCTTGTAAGCTTTAAATCACCTCTAGGTGGCTAATAGTACATAATAGCAAGTAAATGGAACTTTAAGGTCCCTTGGCCTTTGAGGAGTCTCTTTGACCACGTAATTGCTTTCCCTTACCCCAAAATATTTTCAGTCCCTGGAACCCGAGAACATGGAGGGCCATCTGTGTCAAGCATGACCTTATCAGTATTGAAACAAAACGCTGGATACTCTGAAGGGGAAGTGAGGGTGGAGTGAGTGAGGATGTGTGCTGTGTGCCTGCATTAAAAATGGGCAGAAAGAGAGTCACCAAAATGTGAGCAGTAGTTACCATCAACAGTTCAGGTTATTGTTTCCTCTATTACGCAGTACATTCATGATTTTTATGTGTCAATTTTTAATTAATATAAACTAAGAGAGATACTGAACATGGCAGGGAACGCTAACAGGTTATACTTGGCTTCCACAGACACAATAGGTTTGGGGAGCATCTTCACTCCCACAAGCCCTAAAGGAAACCAGCCAAAGGGTACCTGGAGTGTCAAGGATGAAAGAAGTAATAATAGGTAGCATCTGAAATACTTATTGTTCACATTTACCCCACCACTCCCATCCTTTGACCACAATTGTCTGCCCATCTGAAACCAAAATTGAGAACAGAAACGCCCTGGAAAGGATCTACACAGATTCATACAAAACCCTAGCCGCCTTGATGTCAAAGAATGCACCAAGCTGGAAACACAGCCAAGCAACTTCTGGAAGAGAATGGAGAGGGAGGAAGCAGTGCCGTCACTCCCTCCCCTTCTTTCTGATTGCTCTCTTGACATCTCACAGATGCACTTCGGGGTCCACTTACCAACAAGGGGCCACAGGGTCCCCCTCAGAAAGGCTGGGCAAATCGAGCGAGGCTGTAAGTAAGAAAAGATTAGACGCCTACCTTTTCCAAAATGAACTTGTTTAAATACGGCATGTAGCCCTGATTGGAGACAGGCCCCTCATCATCATCCCTGAAATGTTCTTCAAGGGCGACAGGGTCGTGGGGGACCTTCAGCACCGTGCACAGGTTGTGTGACAGGACCTAGGGGGCAAAGAGAGAGGTGTGAAGGCGCCCACGATCCAACACATGCCATCTTCCCTGTCTGAACACAGTCCACTGCTCCTTGGCCAGCACAGGGAAAGACAGAGAACTGGAAAATGGGGGTGAGGATTGCTCAGCTGCCAGCTCCCCACCGGCTCCCTCCGACTTGTTCTCATGCCCTTCCCAGCTTCAGCTCACTGCAAGCAAGACTCTAAGGCAAGCCAGGCTCCGGGCAAGGTTCACTGGCCCACATTTGAGAGAATGGGGGGAAGAGAGCAAGGGAACGTGTTCAAAATTAAGCTGCTCCCCAAATGGAGCAGGGTCGGCTAATTAGAACTGAGAGAGAAAAGCGCCTGGGACTGGGCAGCGGGACCCGGGCTTCCGGAAAAGGTGGCTGGCCTGAGCAAGTCATGACCTCTCTGGGCTCCAGTTTTCTCATGGGCTCAATAGAAAAGGGCAAATTAGTCCAAAAACCTACCAAATGTTAATGAGCTCATCCCTGAGAGTCCAGTCACCTCGAGAATTCTATGACCCTGGGCTAAGTTTTCAGTATGAAGCGTCTATGCCCCAGAAAAAAAGAGAGAAGATCTGATTTAGAACAAGAAAAAAATGCATAGCACACAACTCAGGAGTCAACAAGAAGGTCAAAAATATTCTGGAGAACCTATGTATTTCATCCCATGCCCAGGTAACACCACAGCACACGTGCCGTGGTTGCAACACGCTTCGTGCACACGTCCCTCTGCAGGCGGTCTCACCGCTTGGGGATCTCAGCGCTGGGAATTTAGTTTCACATGAAAAAACACAACCTTGGGCTGAGCCCCGGGGGCGTAGTGGTTGTGCGCGGGACTGCAGCCCACTGGGTTGGAGGTTCAAATCCAGCAGCAGCTCTCCAGTAGCAAGGCTGGGCCTCCCACTCCCACCAGAGAGCGGTGATGTCCACACACAAAAAAAACACACACACACACACAACCTTACATTCCTTTCATCGCTTCATTGGTGCCTTCTGCACAGGTCCAAGTGCAGGCTCTGCGGCAACTGAACACAGCCTTAGCAAAGGCCGCACGGTGCCTGGGAATCGGAGGTGGCAATCCAAGATTGAAACCTCCTCCTCCTGCCGGTCCCAGCCCTCTCACCACTGAAGGAGCCCCATGCATCCCAAAGACCACTTTTCATTCCATTCAAGCTCGCCACTTTCCCCTCCCCGCCATCAAGCCAGGACGGTTAAGTTTCTTCTTAAAATGGTCCTCTATAAAAAGAACATTTACATAGCTCCCTTCTACGCTGGGCTGGTGGCTCAAAGCTTCACTTATGTGGAGATCCTTTTCGACAGGCTCTGCTGCTTTTAAGGAAGTAAGCAGAGGAAAGGAAGTGAACTCACAAACGGTTCAGAAGCCAATCGTGAGGACTGACACGCGGCAAGGAAGACTTTCGGCAGCCCCTACTGAGCAGGCTGTGCTTCCCCAGGGAGCCTTTCCTGGCCAGCCGGGCACAGGTGGAGGAGCAAGTGGGGGCTTGGACTAAAGACCTTTGCACGGCGTTTCCGGGATATGCTCAGGAGGCATTTTCCTTCTTGATGTACAGAGTGGGGCCTACCCCCCCTGCAGAAGTACCATGAGTTTCCAATTCAAAAATGTGAGCTTGTGTATGAACTGCAAGTTACTACAGGCATGTACGTTTTAGGGAAACAAAAGACACGTTTCTCAGACAAGGCTCAGAAGGTCATTCAAATTTTAAAATCATCGGGGACGGGACTTTACCCAACTCAAAATTTCCCACCGTAGCTAAATTATGGTCTAGTCATAGCACGCCGAGAAGGACGAGGAAGCTCGGCTAGGTACAGATCTGAAAAGATCTCAGAGGTAAATGAAGTGGGGTGAAGGGAGGTGGGGGTGCGGATAAACTTGGGAAGGTTAATGAAGAAATTGTTAACAGTGGGAGAGGGCTCATATGACGGGAGACAAAAGTAAACTTTTTACTTCTCCTTTTCATTTCTTAAAGATACCTGCCTAAAAAGGTAAGATGTGCTTAAAAAAGCTGAAATTAAAGAATTCGTATGTAGTAGCCCGCCTCAGATGGCCCAGTCAAATCCATTTATCTTTAAAGTCAGTCCTTTTACATCAACCTATTCCCTTTTAAGCCTTTAAGGTACCAGGCTGAGCCCCGGTGGCGTAGTGGTTGTGCGCGGGACGGCGGCCCACTGGGACGGAGGTTCAATTCCAGCAGTGGGGCTGGGCCTCCTACTCCCACCGCCGGAGAGCAATGATGCCCCCCCCCCCCCAAAAAAAACCAAAAAACAAAAACCTTTAAGGTACCAAAGGAAGATCTGTCCATAGCTGTGTGCAGAGTTTAATAAGAGGATTTCCGAAAAGGAGAAGTGGCATGTGACCCGGAGGCTTCCTCAGGAACCTGGTGGCACAGTGGCTACATGCTCAGCAGCTCACTGAGAGGTCTGCAGGAGAAAGACCAGGCTCTCTGCTCCCAGAGAGAGGCACAAAAGCCCCCGCTCCCCTGCCCAGGGTCCCTATGACTCCAAATCGCCTCGAAGGCAGTGGTTTAAGCAACAGCTCGAGCGCGTCAGCCACTCCAAGGGAGAAGGGTGAGCGTGAGCCTTGGGACCGAGGGAAACCCTGTCCCTGTGTGTGGGAATGAGTAACTTCCCAGAAGAGGTGCCATGTGACCTCACGAGAATCCCTGCTGGTTTCTGAAAGACTGTCGCTCTTCTTCGTGGGAGTGGTAAGTCCTGCCCTCCCCTGGAGCGGCTGGGGGTTTCAAACTGCTGACCTTGTGGTTAGCAGGGCAAAGCATAAGGACTGCACTACCAGGGCTCCTTGCAAGGTGGCCCTGGCCTTAAAACAAACATAAATATTTGGAAGAGAACAGAGGCAGTTGCAGGGCAGAAATAAGACATTAACTCCGGCTCTGTAAGCGCTGGTCCAGCCTCTCTGCTAATGAGGGGGCATGTGTTATGTTGCGTATTTGGGTCTTTAACGTCAACAGCAATCTTTTCGTGCTCAGCCTGAGCAAGGGATCCCAACCAGGAGAGAGTTCAGGGTGAACCCTAGACTTTAGTCATGGACAATTAAATGCTTTTGTTAAAATACAAGGAAGGCTGGATTCAATGATCACTGTCTTAACCACCTTACGCAAGAGTAAGTAAATCGTGAGGGAGGCAGCACATTACAGTGAGAAGCGAGGGCTGATCAGTAAGCTCACCATAAAAGAAAAAAATAAGCTGGTCTCTACAATTTCAGATGAGGGAGAAAAAAAAATACACACCTTAAATAGGAAACCAATCCCTTAACCTGAAAACCCAGTTTATTTCATTAAGTCAGCCAAGTGAACTGTAATTCAGAAATTCTACTTTGCTGTAGCTTTTTCTCTTTTTTTTTACAGTTAGTAAGGTCGGCCTGGGAAAAGGCCCTGTGGTGCAACGGTTAAGCGCTCAGCTGCTAAGCGCACGGTGGGTGGGAGTGGGAGCCCTCAGTGGGTCTGCAGGTGCAAGATGTGGCATCTGCTCGTAGGACGATTCCAGCCTGGAAACCCTCCAGCGGCCGTTCAACTCTGTCGCGCTCACGAAGGTCTGCGGCAAGCGTCCAGGAGAACCTGCGGTTAGCTCCCTTCCAGAGCAGGATCCGGAAAGGGCTGTCGAACACGTGACGGCGGGGCGACTTGAGGCTCCTTCCTCCCATCTGAAGAAATGCCCCTCTGCCCTGACAAGGGGCCGGACTGCCCCGGCAGAGCCTCCACCGACAAGGGCTGACCAACTGCTCGCCCCTGCCCACGGGGTCTCTTCCCCTTCGGTTGTGTGCTGTGGACCCTCGGTAAGCCTTCTGCTCTGGCGAGCACAAAAATGAATGGGAACCGCCCCAACTGGGCTCTATCACACGCATGCGTAATGTTCACCTCCTCCCTCCCCCAGATGCAGAGATTCTCAAAGGTTCTCGCAAACCTGCCCCTGACCCCTTTCCAGTCTCCCTTTACGGGATGTGCGTAACGGGCAACATGGAATGGGGGGGGAGGGCACTTCACCCCAAAAGACTTATCTGAACCAACACAATGATAGAATTATAACTCATAAGGTACACTCTTTCTTTAATGCACAAAGATCCCTAAGTCAGATAAACTAAGCTTTAAGTCTATGGAAAGTTACCAGAAAATTCTTCCTAACAATGAACCAGAATGACCAATTTCCTAAGACTGCCAGGCCCTGCCTTAAGAGCATTGTCTTACTTGAGGGCCTGTCCCTTGCCTCAGGGACTCATTTTTCCCCTTTCTGACAATATGCTTTCACATGCTTGCTTTCTCTTAAATTACCTTGCCCTGTTCAGCCACAAACATCACTGATCATGCCCTCTCACTGAGACCCGGAGGACTACCCCTCACCCTCATAGACATTTTTGCCTAAGGTTAAGACAAATGTATCTTCAAAGGCTGCATACAGCATGTGTCTTACTAGAGCACCCCAGTTTGCAGAAGGATAGGGCTGACGGTGAAAAACCCAAAATCCATTTGCAGAGCCCCGGTGGTGGAGATTAAACCACCGCTGAATTCCTTCTGATCATTAACCACGAGGTAACTGCCATAGGAAAGTGGATCACCTCCACCCCTCTCCAGCCAGCCCTGGGAGGGGCAGTCTGCCTTGGGGGCTTGCCTGGGGGTGTCCTTAAAGGTCAGTTTCTCAGGGATCCACCTCTCGGTGGGAAACCCTGGATCAGTTTTATACGCTATTCTATGGAACAGAAAGTAGTAACCCAACTTGGTCCTGTCCAAGCTTCTGTAGTGCCACCTGGAACCATGATGGAGCGATCGGTCACCAACCAAGAACTTATGCCAGCTGCCTTTGTCCCACACTGCATGTCACTAGCTTCCTGACTGTAAATCTAGGGATGCCATTTGGGTCTCGAGTCTCGGATGATGTGTCTTGTCTTTGTCCCATTTAAGACTTAAGGCTATCCTTAAAGTATAATTGAGACCGAGGTCTCTTTTGTACCCTAAAACACATGCGATCCCCTCGCTTTTAAAGTTCTCAATAGGCTGAGCCCCGGGGGCGTAGTGGTTGTGCGTGGAACTGCGGCCCACTGGGATGGAGGTTCAATCCCAGCTCCACAAGGAGCAAAGGGTTAGGCCTCCTACTCCTACCACCTGAGGGCAGTGATGCCAAAAATAAACAAAGTTCTCAATAGTCTATCCAAGATAAAGCCTCGTATTTGTGGGCAGCATTTAAGGTAACTCTACAAGCCAGTCTCTCTTGTCTTTCTAGCCTGAATTTTTCCTACCTCTTTGCACAGCTGGACAAATGCAGCCAAACTCTCTCCACACTCCTTCCTCCTCCGGGGCTTAGCTCAAACCACCCCCACCAACTGCATGTCCACCTAGCCCAAGTCCCCTATCTTTCTGAAGTCTTTGGCAGCCTCGGTGAGCATGGCACCTCTTCTTTTACACTCCCCCACGTGGCTTTCCTCCCACAAGGCTGAAATCTAGGAAAGGCGCATGTCTTAGCCATTCTTCATCCCACCTTCCATCCTCACAACACCTAGCGTGCTGACTGGAACTCAGAAGGCTTTCTAAAATGTCTCTTTTAACGCTAGTACAAAGGAGCCCTTGGGTGTTGGGCTGCTAACCGTACGCCAGCAGTTCACAGCCACCCCTGGCTCCATGGGTAGGAGACAAACCTTTCTACTCCCACAGAGAGTAGTTCATCTCAGAGATGCACAGGGACAGTGCTACCCGGTCCTGCAGGGTCTTGATGAGTTAGAATCGACTCAATGGCAGGCATTTGGTTTGTTGTTTACTGTTGTTGTTGTTGTTGTCTCGGTGTGGGGAGGCCTAAATCTTAAGAGTGTCCTTTGCTTCAAAATCAATGGGGCCTGGGACTCACACTAAATCACACACCGAGTAGTAACAAAACAAGGAATAGAACCCAACTCGCCCAACGACCTGTCCCACAGTGATGCACAGTGCTGGAAACTCCCCCGCTTTATCATACACATCCTTCAAGACAGGGTCATTCTTCGTAAACTCCCAGAAGTCTTCACGGGCCTCCCTTGTCCACTAAACACTTACTCAGAACTTGACTGTCTGTTTCACATGTCAGTGACATACCAAATGTCCAGGGCTAGGACTTTCTAATGCAACTTAATGAGGAAGGAAACTGCTTAATAAGTCTTCTGAGTCATTCACAGTGATTAAGATGGGGTTAAGGACTGAAAAAGGAGTTGATACCAAGGGCTTAAACAGAAAGTTTAAAAAATGACAGCAATATATGCACAAATATGCATGATACTATTGATGTGTGAATTGTTTTAAGAGTTGTAAGCCCCCAATAAAATGCCCTTGAAAAAAAGGAATGGCCTAGTTGAAACATAATACCTAGAGACGTATTAAGACAGGTTTTCTAACTCCAAATCCACCTGTTACAATGTTGTTCCTAGCATATGAGCCACTGGACCTCATTTTAATGTAGACTCCCCCTTAATAAGTTATGTTGGCTAATTCATCAACTTAGCCCCCTCAGAAACCAAGTAGAAAACATACCACGTAACTGTTTGTCTGTTTTTTTTATTTCCCTTTTAAAAGAGGCACCACACACAGATACACACAAACAGTTGATGACTTCAGCTTAAAAATCACTCTCAGAAATTAGCAATGAAAAGGATCCACATGTAAGAGAAAAATAAACCAGAATATTGACACAGATTGACAGAAAGTCCCCGAAGGACTTGTGAGGAAGAGAAGGTGGGGAAGGGAATGGTGAAAAACAATGCCATAGACACTGGGGAACAACTAGGGAATTAAAATCAACAAGGAGGCGGAAGGAGAGATCCTAGGGGTGTTGGAACAACAGCAATCTAGCTGAGAAGAATTACTAAGAATGGCAAGCGTGATGGTGAGACAAGAGGAAGAGAAATGGAAACATAGGAAAGATCTAGGAATCAAAGCTGGTACTGGAGGCCTACAGTGTCTCCCCGGTGATAACTACTAACAGGCTTTGCCAAATGGCCCTTCGAAGGCAAAATCACCCCAGGCTGAGAGCACTGGTAGCAAAATCATGACCAGTAAAAGTGACGTAGAGGTTTATGAGGGCACTGTGACAACTTTTTTTTTTTTTTGGGGGGGGGCTGGGTAAGCCTCACAGCCCTCTGGTGGTGGGAGTAGGAGGCCCAGCCTTGCTGCTGGATTTGAACCTCCAACCCAGTGGGCTGCAGTCCCACGCACAACCACTACACCACCAGGGCTCAGCCCGGCAACATTTATTTAAATGTGCATCCTGGGTCCCACCAACGACAGCTTCAGAAAGCAAGCCCAAGATGATGAGTCAGGTGTTCAAAGACATGTACCAATGATAGTCACGGAATAGTCAGTAAAACTGAAAAGTTAGAAACATCTCAGCTATCTGTGAGTAGGAAAGTGATTAGACAAAGCACAATGCAGCAACACAAGGAAATAATTCACAGCCACTAAAAAAAGGAAGAAGATTTAATATGCACTGGCAGAGACGGATGGTCTTCATTCATTGTGTATGAAAACAAGTCACAAGAATATGTGAATATCGGGCTGAGCCCCGGTGGCGTAGTGGTTGTGCGCGGGACTGCGGCCCACTGGGACGGAGGTTCAATTCCAGCAGTGGGGCTGGGCCTCCTACTCCCACCACCGGAGAGCAATGATGCCAAAAAAAAAAAAAAAAAAGAATATGTGAATATCCCATTTAGACAAAATACAAACGCCATACAGACTCGAGTATAAACCGAGCAGAATATCAGCCGAGGCACCTCAATTTACCACAAAAACTGCATTTAAAATGTGCTGAAGAAGTTGGCTCATCCACGAGTCTATACAGCATGCATGCGTGTGTACACTCCTGCGTGCGGCTCACACGTGTCT
Source organism: Nesogale talazaci (assembly GCA_004026705.1). Classification (NCBI taxonomy): domain Eukaryota; kingdom Metazoa; phylum Chordata; class Mammalia; order Afrosoricida; family Tenrecidae; genus Nesogale; species Nesogale talazaci. The sequence goes on along the minus strand of PVJH01022233.1, from coordinate 24,295 downwards.
GTGTGTAGCCTGTGGAGAGAGAGGTGACCAAAGAGGATCACTGAAAAGTCACTTGCCTGGCCTTCAGGTGGGAAGATTTTAGATGTTTTTACCTTTGCCTTAAGAGTCTCGGGTGGGCTGAGCCCCGGTGGCGTAGTGGTTGTGCGCGGGACTGCGGCCCACTGGGACGGAGGTTCAATTCCAGCAGAGGGGCTGGGCCTCCTACTCCCACCACCAGAGAGCAGTGATGCCCCCCCCAAAAAAAAGTCTCGGGTGTTTTTCTGAATTGTTCTTTCTGGGAGACAATTAAAGCAGTCTGTTGTACAGCCTGGGAACCACTACACAGGGATGCGATAGCAAGAACTCCCTCAATGGCAGTTTGTTTAGTTTACTTGTGGGGCAGTTTATGCATTCTCGTGGTAGGTGGGGGGGGAGGAAGGGGAAGAAACTTTTGTGTTTCTGAAAAATAAAAACATACAGGAGAATTGGGAGTTCCAGCTAGAGACTCAAAAAACCCAGTCCCGCCACCATGGAGTCAACTTTGATTCACAGAGCACTAAGAAAACCCCGGAACCGTGTGCAGATCACTGTAGAGTTATACAGTTAGGGAAACGAAATCATCGGATTGGCCCACCCAGAACCACGCTTTCCCACGCCACGTGCAGAAGTCACCCCACAGCCACCAAGTCTTCCAAGTTTGGATAGCTGCCTTAGTTCCCAGCCTCATTCTGGAATTCAGCACAAGCAATGTCTTTAAGATGAATCATCTGTAAAGTGGTTTTTCTCCAGTAAACTTCTATTTCTCTACAGCTACTCTAAGTTTTTTAGCAAAAAGACTTGCAATTTAGTTATCTAAATTACAACACTTTAAAATAAAGATCGCAACACTTAATAAAGTGCCTGATGAGACTACTGTTCATGAAATTCCAAAAGCCCGATCATTGGGCTGCCGGCCGGCCACAAGGTCAGTGGTTCTGCCCCACTGACCCAGCAGCCCCACTGCCAACGATGAGGCCGCTGGCTCTTATGAAAAAAATCACACTCGAGCATACTCTGGTTTCTCTTCAAATCCTATCAATCTTTCACCGTTGACTAAAGATTTCTGTGGAGGGAAACAAATACGAGTCTTTAAATCAATTTTTTGAAAGAAAAAAAAAAACCCTACGGATCAGTTCACTATGACTTGGAATTCACTCAGTGGGTTTTGTTTGTTTTAATGAGTTCCATTTAAGAATTCTCTTCAATGTTCACTTTTCTCTTATTTAGCTTATTTTGCTTGTCTGTCATTTTTAATCTAGATCTGGGCCTTTACATTTATGTCCCTATACTTCCAAGTCCCTGAACAGAATGTTGGTTCAATTAGGCTAATTCAGATCGTGTCCACAATCAAAAAGAGAGTTCCCATTAGCTTCCATTAGCTACCATCACCGCCAGAATGAGCCAGCCAGCCCAGCTCAAAATTCAAATACAGATGTCTGAGGCAAAGGCTCAGTGAGAATTCAATGGAGAGAAAGAAAGAATTCCACCACTGAGAAGAGAAATCTACAGGAGAGAAGAAGTTAAGGTAATTCTGTTTAGTGTATCCAACATAATTCTGCTTATTCTTCTATATGAGAAGATCTAGCTTTGACACATTTTAAATTTGTTCTACTTTTTAATGTTTTCTTTCTCTTCTTTTCTTTCTGCTTTCTTTTAGATCAAGGTTTTTCTTTACTTTGTTACTATTGTTGGTTTTGTTTGTAGTATGGTTTTTGTATATGAAATCCAGGATAGGTAAATCTATAGATAGTAATTGGATTCATGGTTTCTTGGGGTAGGGAGGGGAAATGGGGAGCTAATAACGAGAAATACAAGAAAGAAGAAAATATTTTAAAATTGATTGTGGTGTTGATTGTACAACTTCTTAATAGGACTGAAATACTGAATTGTACAGTATGTGAATTGTTATGCCAACAAAACTGGGTGGTTATTGGGGGGGGGGGGGCCAGGAGACTGATACCAAGGCCTCACGTTGAAAGAAAATGTTTTGAAAATTACGATAGCAACATGTATATAAATGTGCTTGATAAAATAGATGTATGGATTATAAAAGCCCCCAGTAAAATGATGTATTAATTTTTTTTTAATTGGCTTTGTTTTTCACTGAGAGGGGTTCTGCAGCTACAGGGCACCCAACCTCCAGGCGGAGTGTGAGAAAGAAAGGGGACGACAGAGAAAACAAAATCAGAGGTTGGCCTCTGTTGCTCAGACTTCCAACCATCCGGCCCCTCCGAGGTCTCTGTAATACGGCTTTGACTGCCCACACCGACTGAAATGGCCTCTCGGAAGGCTCCCGAGGCAGACACAGAAATGCCCTGGTCAGCTTGCTCCTCCAGAACCGGCTGTCCAGATTCTAGGAGCTCTGACCCACGCTGTGAGTACTGTCGAGGCCCACTTCAACAATGGCTGAGCAAGCACGGAAGCCATAGTCCTTAGTTGCCTCAGTCCCGTCCCCAGACAATGGCCAAGGGGGGTCTCCTCGGCCTGACAACCTCTGCTCCAGAGCCCCCATTTTTTCAAATCTGTGACTGCTTCTTTTCACAGCTACTTTCCCCCCAACAGACTTGTCTGCCTCCTAGACAACCTGACCTGGGACAGAGGAGAGACTTTCCCCAGTCTCTGGCATGAAGCACCCAGAGATGCCTCCTCTTGGATTTTCCGTGGCATGCTACTTGCTAAGTTCTTCCAATACAAAGAGGCCTCCCTGGAATGGCTTCTCTCACTCACCTCTCCATCTGGTCATTCTTCCAACCCTGACACCTTCCAAAGCCCCGAGTTCTTTTCTCTCTGAATGTTCTCATGTGACGCTGACCACTCCCAGGTGCCTCTAATCAGATGATTCTTCTCGGAACTTGCTCCATCTTGACCACTCCTCTGCATTCTGTTAACCATCACCAACTTACTGTGACCAGAAAGTGCGAGACTGCAGGAAACACAGACTCCTTATCCTCAGTCGACGTCCCTCTCTCCCTTCCCAGACCTTCCTAAAGGGTTACTGCACAGAAACAGCTCCCCGCTGCAGGACCGGGGTGAACACATCAAGTCAGCAAGGTTAAAGCAGAAAGCTAAGCCCCCAAGGAATTGCTTCTGCTAACCCCACGTTACAACCAGGAAACGAAAGCCCAGCAAAAAGCATGGATTCATATGCCCATACAAAATAATGGGGCACAGGCTGGTCTCATGGGTGTGGGGGGGCCCCACCTATGCTTTATTCCTCCAAGGTCTTCCTTCACATTCTCTTATTGTTCTAGTTCACACATCGTCTGAGGTCAATGACAAAAGGTCTCTCCTCTGGAATTCACTCTGTGATCTTCCTCTCCCGATCTTAACCTCTTTGGGCCTTCGACAGCACAGTGGACTGCCCTTCGCTCGCTCTAATTGATCTCCTGGTCTATATCGCTCAGAGAACACCCAGGGAAGAGTAGGAACGTGATCTGTTTCGACTGCCAGTGTCTCCAACCGCAGTGTAGCTGTCACCAGTCTACATAAAGGTCCTCCCAGCAGCCTAACTGGTTTCCTCCTCCCCAGCCTCCCTCTAGAGTAGCGCTTCTCAACCTGTGGTCCAACGGCCCTTTCCCAGGGGCCGCTCAGTCCCTCACAGTAGCAACATGACGGTGATGAAATAGAAACGAAGATCATTTTATGCTTAGGTGGCGGCCTTAGGAAGAAGGTTGAGAGGGCATCACAGCACACCATCAGAATAATATTAAAACCACACTTTTGTCAAATGCCTACGCGACAACTTTTAAAGACCTCCCATTCTCTAGTGGACTAGTCTGCCGGCCTCCTAAGTATGAGGGTATTCCCAAAAGTTCATGAAAAAATTCTATTATATCTCAGTTCTATTTTTCCAGAACTTTTTGAAGCCCTCTGTATATTAACCACTTACTCTGAATAAGGACAAAGACAACTAAAATGTATCCCGTTTGCCTCTACATCCTAATTTCCCACTATGTCTCCACACAAGCATTCTACTAAATCCCAAGAATGTCCTCACTGCCCACCGCGACTCAAGTTCAGACTCTTGCCCTACCTCAAAGGCCACTGCCATCCAGGCTACTTGTCTGTGATTGTACTCAGCAAGGTCTGGAAGCGGCTCAAGGTCTCTTCTTGAAACTTGCCTTTCCTACTACTGTAGGATTCTTTTTTATTTTCTTTGAAGTTTTACAAGAGCTCTGTCCAGTAGAAACATAATGTAAACCACACATGGAATTTAAATTTTCTGGTTGCCATATTTTCAACAAGTACCAAAATAGAATCACTTTAAAATATAACCCATATGTAAAAGACATCTTTTTTTCATTCCTTCATACTGTCTTTGAAATCCAGCATTTATTTTATACATAAAGAGTACCTCAAAAAAAAAAAAAAAGGGCTGAGCCCCGGTGGTGTAGTGGTTGTGCGCGGGACTGCGGCCCACTGGGAGGGAGGTTCAATTCCAGCAGTGGGGCTGGGCCTCCTACTCCCACCACCGGGTGGGGGGCGGGGTTGGAAGGGGAAAAAAAAAAGTACCTCAATTTGGATGAACCACTTTTTAAAAATCATTTTGTGGGCTCATACAAGTCGTATCAAATCAATACATACATCTCCTGTACACAAACCACATTTGTACATTTGTTGCCAACATCATTCTCAAAGCATCCTCCTTCTACTTAAGCCCTTGGCATCAGTTCCTCATTATTTCCCTTCCCTTCCCACTCCCCCTCCCTCATAAACCCTTGAAAATCTACAAATTATCATTATTATGTCATATTGTACACTGGCCAATGTGTTCCTTTACCCACTTCCCTGTTGTCCTTACCTATGTGCAGATGGCTCCCCCTTTCTACTCCACCTTCCCTCCACCCTCCCAGTATCACCACTCTCACCACTGGTCCTGAAGGGATCATCTGTCCTGAATTCCCCATGCTTCCGGCTCCTATCTGTACCAGTGCATATCCCCTGGTCTAGCCAGATTTGTAAGGTGGAATTGGTATCATGACAGTGGCGGGGTGTGGGGGAGGAAGATTTATAAATTCAAGGAGAGTTGCGTATTTCATTGTTGCTACACTGTACCTTAACTGGCTGTCTCCTCCCTGAGACCCTTCTGTAAGGAAATGTCACTTCACCTACCAACGGGTTTGGGTCCCCAATCTGTACTCCCCATCATTTATAATGATGTAATTTTTCATTCTTTGATGCCTGATGCCTGATCCCATCAGCTTTCTTCACCATATTTGCTTATGTACACATTTGTTGTCAATGATCATATCAGGAATGTTATGATTTTTAGTTCTTTGATGCCTGATAACTGATCCCTTTAACACCTCATGGTCACACAGGCTGGTGTGCTTCTTCCATGTAAGCCTTGTTGCTTCGGAGCTAGAAGGCCGCTTGTTTACTTTCAAGCTTTTAAGACCCCAGATGCTATATCATTTGATAGCCGGGTACCATCAGCTTTCTTTACCACTTTGTGTGTGTGTGTGTGTGTGTGTGTGTGTGTGGACATCACTGCTCTCCGGTGGTGGGAGTAGGAGGCCCAGCCCCACTGCTGGAATTGAACCTCCGTCCCAGTGGGCCGCAGTCCCACGCACAACCACTACGCCACTGGGGCTCAGCCCTTCACCACTTTTGTTTTTGCACACATTTGTGTTCAGTGATTACGTTGGAAAGGTGATCATCATGGGATGTCAATTTAATAGAACAAAGTGTTCTTGCATTGAGGAAGTACTTGAGTGGCGGTCCAATGCCCATCTGTTGTCTTAATACTAACCCTATAAGTATATGCACATAGATCTATTTCCCCATTATCATAAATATATTTACTTATGTACCGGCCTGTATTTAGACCTCTAATAAATGCACTTCACCCCTGTTCTTTCCTCTACTTCCTTTTACTTTCTCTTGTCCCACATCAAGCTCAGCCTTCATTTGGGTTTCAGTGATTTCTCTCTGTTACATGACTCTTGATCAGTCCCTATCAGGCCTCTCACACCCACCTGGACAAGCCACTTTTCAAGGGTTTCACAGTCACCTGGGGCTTATGGCCATCATATTAGATGACACTGGTCTAGAACACTCGTTCCTCACACTCTCTAATACTTGTATTGTGTATCACTTACTACATTGTGCACTCCTCAAGGTAAGGGGTAATGTTATTTTATTTTTTTGTTACTACAATATCTAACAAATGCAGGTGCTTGGTAGATACTGAATTAGAACTTTCAAAGTCGTGATGACCTGTAGATTAATTTTCTCATCAACATCAGTGTTTAGTGAAAAAACAAGTGGCTAATAGGTGCTTCTGCAGTCACACATCAAAGCCATGGGCTCCCTCTATTCAAGCATGCATGTTGCTATGTATCTTATTATTTTCATTTTTAGTGAACGACACTGCAAGTGGACAAATCCGCTCTCCTCCGGCTCCCTACTGCCACAAGGCAGGAGACGGACAAACCACGGTCCATATCTTGCTTGCCCTTCTCTTACACTCACCCTTCCTCCCACAATACTCTACATCCGTGCTGGATTCAGTAATTTATTGAATGGCCACACACACCTCACAGACAATACAAGGAAGTTAGTGACAACTAAAGCCATCGCCCACAGTTCCTGCTCTTGACTTCAGCGTAACAGCCATCCGACTGCCACCACCACTCAATGACCAAAACAAGACTGATGATAAAGTTACGCTACCTGGCAAGGCAAGTAGTGCCCCATATTCCCAGAGCTACCTGTTGAATGAAAAGTAATACCTTTGAAAACATGCTATACTCGTTTGAGGAATCATCTAAGGTGCACTTATTGGTCTCTCCCTGTCCAGAGCAAGGAAGGGTGAAGAAAATCAACGACACACACATAACTCATCCAATGGAACCTCATGAATATCAGCCTCCATGACGCTGGCGCCAGAATTGCTGGTACCCAGCCACGACTACCAGTTGCTCTGAAAAGAATGACCTTAGAAGGTCCTGGACAGAGCAGGAGATAAATGTGGCACAGAACTCCAGGAGATGAGGGATGGAAAGGTAATATAAGATAGAGAAAATTCCAAAGATGAAAAAAGAAAAAAATGAGTTTTTTAATATTACAAAAATCATTCCCTAATCACAAGATCTTTTTATGTTGACTCTGACTAGAATTTTGTGTGTGTGTGTGGGCATCACTGCCCTGGTGGGAGTGGGAAGCCCAGCCTTGCTCCTGGAGAGCTGCTGCTGAATTTGAACGACCAACCTTGTGGACCACAGTCCTGCACTCAACCACTACGCCACCGGGGCTCAGCCCCACAAGATCTTTTTAGATGAATGCCAAGTATATATGGATTTATTCTGACATGGCTTTTCCTCAATTGCGAAGAACTACAGTTTCAAGTAGAAACAGACTCTGAATTAAAAAAAAAAAAAAAAAGAAGGAACTTTGAAGGTGGAATGAGAAAAGGAAGTAGCAGAGCAGAAAAGGCGGTTTCTGAAATGTGGCCTCAGGGGAGATAAAGGGAGCCCAGGCAGAGACAAAGGCAGCCTTAGGTTTGTGTTGGGGGGAAGGGAGCAGGGGCATGAGGAAGAGGAGAGTCAGGCGGGGTGAAAACTTCTCTTGTTGGGAGGGATGAATGAGACAAGCCTCCTGAGGGGTGGCCAACTGGGCACAGGACATGACAGAGGCCAGCGCAAGCCTCTTCTTTTTGCAAGCCTCTGAGACTGGTGAGCCCCCAAAGGAATGATATAACAAGATCAGGAAGGTTGGAGCTGAGCGTCATTACACTTGAAAGGCACAGTGAGACCAGGGTGCGAGTGCATGTCCCTCACTGTTGACAGTCTATCTCCAAGGAGACAAAAGTTTATGCATATTTCCAAAACCATACATTTCTTAACTAGCTCACTGGAAAGTTTCTAGCAAGAGGAATAAAAAGGGAACCAATCCAGAATTCCGTATCACCATTTGGAGATTTTTATTTATTTTATTTTGGAGATTTTTTTTTTAAATATGTCTCTGTTATTTTTTTATTTAGAGAGCTGTCTTTGTGGGGGGTTTTTGGTGGGAAAAAAAGTTATTATAAACACTTCTAAGGGGCTCAAGTGGGAAGAGGATAATTTGAAAATGATGACAGCAAATGTGCCAATGTGCTTGACACAATCGATGAATGTATGCAGTGCGATGAGAAGAGGCCCCAATAAAAGTATTTAATCTTTAAAAAGACTTCTATAGAGTGACGCATGACTTTGATCCTAATTCTATATTTTAAATGACATTTTTCGTTCCTTAATAGAAACAACTTTACCACAGAGGTTATCAGAAATATAACCCTAATGACGAGGTTAAGAATCCTATGTGACAAACTCACAAGAATGAATCATATCTTTGTGCACTGTGTTTCAAATCATGGGAGAGTCCTTTACTGTAACTGGCTTCCTTTATGGATACACTGGCCTGGCCCCATTACTCTTTCCTTGCAGTGTGCCATCAACTCAATCCCAACTCACCGCTGCTCGAGGAGACAGGACAGAACCGTCCCCAAAGCACTGTCCCCCGACAGAAAGCCTGCAGGACAGGGTAGAACGACCCCTGGGAGTTGCTTTCCAAAGATAGTGGGTTTAAACCGTGGGACTTTTACTTAGGAACGAGGCACTGAACCACCGCTCTACCAGGGTTCGCCTTTGTACACAGTCAAAAAAAAAAAATTTAGGGCTAGGCTGAGCCCCGGTGGCGTAGTGGTTGTGCGCGGGACTGCGGCCCACTGGGACGGAGGTTCAATTCCGGCTCCCAGGAGCAAAGGCTGGGCCTCCTACTCCCACCACCTGAGGGCAGTGATGCCTAAAAAAAAAATTTAAAAAATAAAAATTTAGGGCTAAAGGTGTGCATGCGGGTAGAACACAAGGCACACCAGCTGAGTGCATGGCGAAGAATAAAGAGCATTTGGTTAAGAATCTATCATTTAGAAAATAAGAAGGACTCAAACTGTTCTTAACCTTGTTCCTCTTTTTGTTCTGTAATTTTTCCATGCAGCTCCTCACTACAGTTGCACGGCCTATTTTACTTTCAAAAGGGCAAAATTAAAATAAACTGTTTCTAAAAACAACGAGAAAAATGTAGAGCCTATGAAGTTTATTTAAAGACAAGTCTAGCTCTGACGGTAATTCACACTGCAACCATAATTGCAAAGTACAGCAGTTACAATAGAGGTTGGCAAAACGAGGGCTACATTTTGTTATATTTAAGAGGAAACCATTTACTACAACAATTAAGAGTGTTAAGATGCGAAGGCCCACCTTAATCTTCAGAAGAACGTAAGAAGCCAGGGGTATGGTTCTCTCCAGGGCAAGGAAATGGTGGGGGAAAGGTTGAAAGAGGCTTTCCACTTTTATAAATGCCCTTTAGACTTTTCAAATTTATACGACATATTAACTATTCAAAAAGTTTCCTTTTAACGTACACTTGTTTTCATGTTGCTTTTTTTTTTTTAATCTCAGAATTTCATGTTATTTCTAAATAGCATGTGGAGATTTAGTCTTTTTCAAGCTGTTGCTGCCAGAAGCCATCGGTTGGGTGCCCACCCCGGGTCACCCTATGCCCAACAGACCCCAACACTGCTGGGTCCCATGCCAACCTCACAATCGTTCCCGTGCCCGAGCCCAGTGTCAATCTGACAGGTGGCTACATTAGAGATAAAGGGGGGGTTGTCTTCCCCGATTGCCTGCCCTAGCAGAAACGCTAGGCCACAAGAAGGGGGTGGGAAGGAACTAGGCACACTAAATAGACTCTGGGAAAATCCAGAGTCGAGCATGCTCAGACCCAAGTCACCAAGGCCCAGGTAGAAGGTATACCTGGACATACCCACCTTAGGCGCCAGCATATTACATCACACACAGGGGCACCTACCCTCAGCCAATACGATCAGCCAATACCCACAGCAAGCCTCCCGGGCCAGGAAGCTGGGAGGGGATAAAAGCAGCTGCAGGCCCTTTGGCCTCGCTTCTCTTTGCAGCGTGCTTGGAAGGTGGTGAGAGGTAAACTGAGACAGTGTTCAGACAAAGACGTGAAGCAAAGGGTGGCTTTATTAGGGGAAAAGACTTTTGGGGAGGGTAAGGGAGAGCAGAGAGGGGGGCGGAAGCATCTTGAACTTCTGGGCGGATCCTGCAACCTAGAGTGTGGGTTAGGGGAGTCTCTCCTGGGACTGGGACGGCAGGATATAGATCTATGATTTGAGCTGAAGGCAGGTGGATCGTAAAGGGGATTGTAAAGGGGAAAGTTCCCAGTGCTGCATGCTGGGAAACCATGTTAGAGAAAGGAAGACTGTGTGCCCCGGCCAAGTGGGGGTCACCTTGTCCCTGGGAAACGATACCAGGGAGGTATGTTCTGTGGGTGAGGTAAGTTCTGGGGAGTGCTGAAGGCAGGTGCATTGAAGTTCAGGTGCTCTGAAGCTTAGCGGACCAGCTGTCTTCTTGAGAGTCTGGGACAGAGGCTGCCTGGCCCTGGACTCGGCCCAAAGAGGTGGAGGGTGTGAATTCCTCCCAGCTGCTGGTGCTGCTCCAGGCCTGGAACCCAAGCTCCCTCTCATGCCTCTCTCTGTGATTTCCTGGTTCCACACCGTAGTTTTGTGCTCCTGTTCTGGCATTCCTTCCCTTATCTTTCACGGTCCCCTGAAACAGCCAGGTGGCCTTGCACACTTTACAGAAATAGTGTGGACTAGGGCTGAGCCCCGGTGGCGTAGTGGTTGTGCGCGGGACTGCGGCCCACTGGGACGGAGGTTCAATTCCAGCAGTGGGGCTGGGCCTCCTACTCCCACCACCGGAGAGCAGTGATGCCAAAAAAAAAAAAGAAAAGGAATAGCGTGGACTTTTTGAGAGTGTAATACCTGAAACTTCCTTTTCCCTCATAAGAGTCACTTGGATTACCAAAGTGCTTCTGCCACATTGCGAAGCAAGAACCGCTCCAGAACCCTAACAAACCCATCTCGTTGAGGCCCTTCCCCTTTTTCCCGGCCCATCCACTTTATCAAGCATGATGTCCTTGTCCAGGGATGAGTCTCTCCTGACGGTAGGACCAAAGGACGTGAGAGGAGGCTTTGCCATCCTTGCCTCTAAGGAGCCCGCTGGCTGCACTTGTTCCAAAACACAATCTTTCGAGTAAGACCATGAAAATTCTCAATAAAGATCATGTGTAATCATCAGTAAGGGAAACGAACGTTACTTCAAATGATGGGCCCTGGTGGCGCAGCAGTTTAAGCAGGTTGGTGGTTAGGATTCCCCAGCTGCCCCAAGGGGAAATGATGGCAGTCTGATTTCCATTAAGACGTACAGCCTTGGAAACACCATGGTAAGTTCTACCCAGTCTCACAGGGGTACTGTGAGTCAGAGACAATTCAAAGGCAGTGGCTATACTTCTGTTAGTGGTGTTAGGTGTCCTCCCGGTGGTTCCAGCCCCCAGGGAAGCCATGCACAACAGAACAGCACTGCCCAAGCTGATGCCATGCCCACCATTGTTCTGTCGAAGCCTATTGTTGCAGCGACTCTGTCAATCTGTCTCACTGAGGCTCTTCCTCCTCTACTTCTCCAAGCTTGATGCCTGTTTTCGGGGATGGGTTATCGGCTGATAACGTTCAAAGTGCACGACGTCTTGCATTCCTTGTTTCTAAGGAGCTTTCCAACTGTACTTCCCCCACACAGATGCGTTTACTCTTCTGGCAGCACATGGTACTTGCGATATTCTTCACCAACGACCCATCTTCACCAACGACCCAATTCGAAGGCATCAATTCTTCCGTGGTGGAGGGTATGGGGAGATATGGAGGAACTGATCACAATGATCAATATAAATCACCCCTCCCCCACACACACACACACAAACACACACCCAGGATGACAAAAAACAGAAACGTGGGTGAAAGGAGGCAGTCGATGGTGTAAGATATGAAAATAATAATTTATAGTTTCTCAAGGGTTCATAAAGGTGGGAGAGGAAAAAATGAGCTGATACCGAAGACTCAAGTAGGAAGAAAATGTTTGGAAAAGGAGGATGGCAACATATGGTACAAACATATGGCACAACATATGTACAAAGATGCTTGACACGATGGACGTAAGGATTGCTATAAAAGCTGTCAGAACTCCCAATAAAATGATTTTCTAAAATACCCCAGATGAAAAAAAAAACATCCTCCCGTTGTCTACCTTTCACAAGCACATGAAGCGATTGGAAATGCCACGACGGCTTGGGTCACGCACACCTTAGTCTTCAAAGTGACGTCCTTGCTCTTCAACATAGAAAGAGGTCTTGTTTCCATACGATTTCTACTAATGTAGACCGTAACCTAAAAGTAGCAATGTCTATCTCCAGTGGCATAGTATTTACATTTCCTACACTATGGAATCCACACTTACCTAACTTCATTGGGAGTGGGGAGTGGGTCAAAATCAGATACAAGCAAAAAGGTGAAAACACCAAAACCAAACCGGGGAGAAAAGAAACAAACAACAACAAAAAACGTCCTAACCTTCAATTCAGTGTTTACTCAGCTACTCATATGTACCCCAGCACTTTCCTATAGCTCTAAAACAGCAAAAGACTTCAGCCCCCCATCTTGGAGGGTAAAGTATTAACCTGTGGGTTACACACTGGGCTCCTAACCACAGGTCAGTAGTTCAAGGCCAGCAACTGCTCCTATAAAGATTTAGTCGTCTCAGAAACCCACAGGAACAGTCCTGCCCTGTCCTGCAAAGTCGCAATGACTCAGTGGGAGGGAAATACTCTGAATTCAAAAAGAGTAAATGATAGTCTGTTCATGAATACAAGTTGAAAGGCAAGCAGAGAGGTTCTGAAAGGCAAGCAAACTTCTGGAGGTTTCTTTCCCCACCATGAGCCTGTTTCTATCTATTTCTACAGCTGAAAAGTAGATCTAAGCAATTTAGAAAACACTTAACAATCACTTGGTTAAGTGTTCCTGTATATAGTCTAGCCTGAGAGTGACACCAAATCATGACAACATGATACTAAAATAATCAATCACCATCTAACAATCCAATTGCCAACTAAGTTAAGAAGAGTTGACAACGTCTATCATGGTGTCCAGGCTGGGAGGGGAGTAAAAACCTGTACCATGGCAATGCAGGTGTGGAGCCAGAAATGCCACTAAACGCCACAGAGAAAGCTGGCGCCTGCAGCACGTACATGCAAAGACCGCCAAGAAAGGGCTTGGGGAGGTCCCAGGGCAGGAGGAGGAGAGAAGCAAGGTTAGGAAATAGAAGCAGGGTGGTCCCATGGGGGGAAGGGAGGAGCCAAGATTAGAATCGGTAGGTTCTTTGATTAGACCCTAGGTACAGTCAACAGTGGCCAGTCAACCCTATGCCATCCTACCAATGCTTTAGCCCATCGTTGCAACCACTCTGTCAGTCCCTCTTGCTTCACTGTCATCTCCTGGCCTTGTCGTTACTGACAGTATGGATTCTCTATCTTTTCTTCCCAGAGAGACAGTCGACCTGATTTCTGTATTCCATCAGCGGTCCACATGTAGAGTTGCCAGTTTTCAAAGTGTTTGCAAATTTGCAATGAGTTAGTCATTCCCTCCCTGCCAGCAAATCAATTCAAACTCATAGAGGGACCTTATAGAACAGGATAGCACTGCCCCTATGAGTTTACAAGACTGCACCTCTTTACAAGAGTAAAACGCCCTGTCTTTCTCCCAAGTAGATCACCAGTCTTACAAAATTCTCAGTGCAATCTCTATCACCCCGTCACCAAGGCTGTATTTTCTTGCTACTGAATGTTCTTTTTATTACCAACTTTTGCTTTCGAACCACCAAAAAAACTCACTGCCCTCCCTCCACTCAAGTACTCCCTCAATGCAAGAACACGTTGTTCTCTTGGACTGGCATTCCACGATGCTCACCTTCCAGACCCAATCGCTGAAGGCAAAGCAGGTGCATAAGGAACGTGATGAAGAAAGCTATGTCCGGCTATCAAAAGATAAAGCGTCTGGGCCCTTAAAGGCTTGAAGACAAACAAGCAGCCATTTAGTTGAGAAGCAACAAAGCCCACATGGAAGAAGCACACCAGCCTGTGTGACCACGAGGTGTCAATGGGAACAGGCATCAAAAAAAAAAAAAAAAATCACATCATTGTAAAGGAGGGGGAGTACAGAGTGGGGACCAAAATCCAATCTGTAGGCAACTAGACAGCCCCTTGAGGGAGGACACGAGCCAGTCAGGGTGCAGTGCAGCAATGATGAAACATACAACTTTCTTCAAGTTCCTAAATGCTTCATCCCCACCCCACATTATCATGATCCCAAGTCTACCTTAAAAATCCAGCTAGGGGCTGAGCCTCAGTGGCGTAGTGATTGTACGCAGGACTGCGGCCCACTGGGTTGGAGGTTGAAATCCAGCAGCAAGGCTGGGCCTCCTACACCCACCACCAGAGGGCAGTGATGCCCCTAAAACCAAAAAAAAAAAAAATCCAGCTAGATCAGAGGATGTACACTGGTACAGAAAGGTCCTGGAAACCCGGGGAATCCAGGGCAGGTGAACCTCTCAGAAGCAGTGGTGAGAGTGGCAATACCAGGAGGGTGGAGGAAGGTGGGGTAAAAAAAGGGAACTGATTACAAGAATCTACATATAACCTCTTGCATGGGGGACAGACAACAGAAAAGTGGGTGAAGGGAGATATCAGGCAGTGTAAGATATGACAAAACAATAATAATTTATAAATTATCAAGGGTTTGTGAAGGAGGGGGGAGCGGGGAGGGAGGAGGAAATGAGGAGCTGATACCAAGGGCTCAAGTAGAAAGCAAACGTTTTGAGAATGATGTGGGCAATAAATGTACAAATGTGCTTGACACAATGGAATGGATGATAAGAGCTGTAAGAGCCCCCGATAAAATGATTTAAAAGAAAAAAAAAAAAAAAGCACTCCCTGCCCTCAACTCACAGCGACCCTGTAGGACAAGGTAAATATGTCTCTGTGAGTTTCCAAGACTGATTTCTTTTCTTGTTTTGAGACTGTGATTTTTTTTACAGAAGCAGAAAGCCTCATTTTTCTTCCTCGGAGTGGCTGGTGCTTCTAAAGTGGGAGCTGTGCAGCTGTGCAGCCCAAGCCGTGGCTCAGGGCTCCCTTTCTGACCACCAGTAATTCTCTATGCGTGGTGACTCCATGTTTGATTCATTACAGACTGCAGAAGCTGGTAACAATCTCGACTTCTCCGTGTGAGGCATGGTTGGTGCTTACATTTGAATAAGATAGACCAGCAATGGCCCTGCAAGGAAACCTCACCATGAACAGACCACGAGCGAACAAGACCTGCTTTCTGAGGAGCTCGTGTAAGTCCCATGTGGGTATTTTTACATCTGTGATCCAGGTTTTTACTTTATTCACAAAGCTTTATGCAATGGCAAAGCACTACCTTTACTATGTTGTCGATTGAAGGTTCAAAGCTTAAGCTTCGAAATTTAGGTAGTCATTTTTGTTCTATCCAAAAGGAGACAATTACTTAACAATGAAAATCACGTATTAAAAATGAGATTTTGTTTGGTATTACACAGAGCACTCTCAGGCCCAATATTTACTATTATTATTATTATTATTGTAATAGTGCAAGTACATTTAACGAAGAGTAATCTCCTTAAAATAAAATATGTAAATGTGTGTATATATACATTTAGAATGATATATATATATACACACCTGTGTATATATATATATTTTTCATTCCAAGATGATGCCAATATAAGCTTTCCACAACTTTTCTACAAAGAAAAGCTATGGCAGGGAAGAAGCTATCTCATTACTTTATAAATCCAAAAATATGTAGATAGTAGTAATAGTAAGTCTCAAAGATAGGAAATCGTATCTTCCTTCAGTTCCAAAGCGGCTTCAAAGTGGTTCTTACCTCTGACCTGGAACTCCCTGGCTTCTACAAGCTCCAAACTGACCATCAGTTCTCCTCTAAACAGCTCCTTCTCCTAACTTTCTCATTTCTCTTCAAAGTCACTGTTGTCCAGTGTGAGACATTTCTAACTGTTCTCTTCTCCTCTACCCCTCCAGCCCGACCCCAACACAAAATTGTCGGTCATGGCCTGTGTGAAACAAATCCACAAAAATAAATATGCAGAATAGAGAATTAAATGTTTTTATAAAGGCTAAGTGCACATCAAGAAAATATCCCAAACCAGTGCTGCTCAGGCCCACAAGTCCAACATTAGCCCACAGGACGAAAACCAATCCACAAAGTCTTCGTCCAGCTCACAAAACGCACACAATGACGCTAGCTGCAGGAGGAAATCCCAATCAGAGACCGTGTCAGCATCTCAGCGCTGGCAGGGGTCTCCACACGGCTGCTCCAGCACTCAGGGCTGCATCGGGTGGGTCCATGTGGCTTCTCCTCCTGGGGTGTCAGCTGAAGCAGGAAACTGGCTAAGGCAGCTGCACCTTGGTCCGACCATCAGAAAGCAAGAGACAGGAAAACTCAAAAGGCGAGGCTCACCGAATCATTTATCTCTCCACCCTTTAATTAATCCCACAGGTATTTATTGAAAAGGTTCACACAATAAACTTTAACTACCTCTGCCTGGGACAGCAAAATACTTCTACCCATCATCCTTCTTTTCTATCCTCACTGCCTCTGACTCCCATTATCTGAGATGCTGCCATTATTTTTAGGTGACCAGACGTCCCACTTTTTAAATAATTTGTCTCGCGTCCCATGGTGTTTTAAAATTAAATAATGTATTCCAATACTACGTTTGCATTCTATAAACATTTTTGATGCTCCATATTGACCAAATTTTTAATCAAGAACCACCCCCCACTCTCCTACCCCCCACTCCCCATCAATGGTGTCCTGCTTAAA
The DNA here is from genome assembly GCA_004026705.1 of Nesogale talazaci. NCBI lineage: Eukaryota > Metazoa > Chordata > Mammalia > Afrosoricida > Tenrecidae > Nesogale > Nesogale talazaci. The sequence goes on along the minus strand of PVJH01022233.1, from coordinate 7,464 downwards.
ATCTGGTCACTTTACATTATTTCCAACTCTAATCTGCCCAGCCCACTCAGGCCCAGCACACATATGATCTCCTAAAGTGTAATAATGACCACGACCCATCATTTCCTGGAAATCCTGAGACCTCCTTGCATGTACATAACTAGCTTTGCAATGTGAATCCTCCATGCATTGACTAACCTACTTCTACTACAGGGTTAACAAGAGCAACACCTCTGTCTACACACCCACACAGCTCTGATCAAAACAAGTTCCCTCCCTGTCCCAGTAAATGCCTAGAGTTCGTCTAGCTACCAGCAGCTAATACCAAACAAAAGAATAAATGGAATTGGTTGGCTCCTCGTTCACTTCGACATAATGGCACCCAGGTTTCCTTCAGAGTTCATTTTAAAGCAACTTTTTGGTCGGGAAACAATCTGACCAGTTAGACGTAATCACCTCTTCCTCTAAGATCTCATGACCTCTTATCTTTGGTCACACTCAACATCGTTAACCGGTATGTCAGTACTTCCTATTGCTATAGGGTCACCAGGAGTCAGAATAGACTGTGTGGCAGTGACTTTGGGTTTGGCTGTGACCTCTCCCTCCAGTCTCTCTTTGCTAAGGATCGGGCAGTTCATCTAGAGACAAGGCTGAGTAGAAACGTCCTGGCACAAAGTCACAAAGTCACAGGGACATTCAGAAGCAAAGAAACTCCCACCTGAAGAGGCTGCTTCTCCACGTGACCTCCATCTGGCTGTATGCACTTCTTTTGTTCAATTTTATTTTCATACGTCCTTGGGAGTGGGGCTCTTACAGCTCTCATAACAACTCATACATCGATTGTATCAAGATCATTTGTTGTACATATATTGTCATCATCATTCCCAAAATATTTTTTTTTTTTTTTGGGGGGGGAGGCATCACTGCCCTCAGGTGGTGGGAGTAGGAGGCCCAGCCTTTACTTCGTGGAGCTGGAATTGAACCTCCATTCCAGTGGGCCGCAGTCCCGCGCACAACCACTACGCCACCAGGGCTCAGCCAAAACATCTTTTTCTATGTGAGCCTTTGGTATCAGCATCTCTTTTTCCCCTCCATCCCCCACCCTTCCACCGTCATGAAACCTTGATTATTTATAAATAATTTTTATTTTGATATTTGACACCATCCGCTGTCTCCAATCACCCATGTTTCGGTTCTTTGTCGCTTCTTGCCCACCCCCCACACCCCGTGGGGTACATTGACCATTGGGATTGGTTCCCCCTTTCTCCCACTTCTCACCTCAGCTTCACCCTACCCTCACAGCATCACTACTCTCATTATTGTTCCTGAGGGATTTGTCTGTCCTGAATACTGTGTATCCAGAGCTCTCATCTGGACCAGTGTACATGCTCTGGTATAGCCAGATTTATAAAGTAGAACTGGGGTCATGACAGTGGGGGACAGGACGAATTAAAGAACTAGAGGAATGCTGTGTCTTTCATCGGTGCTATACTGCACCCGGGCTGGCTCATCCCTTCCTTGTGGTCCTTCTGTGAGGGGATGTCCAATTGTCTACAGATGGGTTTGGGGCTGCATCTATGTATTTCTGAAGGCGGTGTTGCCATCTCTCGAGCCTTTCCTTGAAGAATTCTTCACTCTTTGATTTCTAGTCTTTATCTTGGATATAAAATTCTAGATGATATTCCCTTCAAAGAAACACGAATGTAAGCGCCTAAAAATATTTACCTTCCTATTAAATTAGCACAATCCTTTACACACAGTATACAAAAGGATATTGTATGAATAACAAATGAAGAGAAAAACTCTATTCTTGGCGATGGTTCAATAAGTATCAAGCAACAGTCAAACACCAAAAAAGGACTAACTTGAAAATTTTAAATATTTCTCACGAGCAGAGTGAACAGAATTGAATCACTATCAAGAGATTTCACTGAGTAAATAAGGGAGAAGCTAAGAGAGGGAGAAAATACAACTGCACCATTGCATCACTCACATCTTTGGGATGAAAACTATAAATTGGGCTTTAATGTTTCTTGCCAAGTCTGCAGCTCAGTATCCTCTGGACACTTTTCGTATATAAAACCACCTGGGGAAAAAAAAAAAAAAACCACCTGAGAGGGCTGAGCCCCGGTGGTGTAGTGGTTGTGCGTGGGACTGCGGCCCACTGGGATGGAGGTTCAATTCCAGCTCCACAGGAGCAAAGGCTGGGCCTCCTACTCCCACCACCAGAGGGCAGTGATGCCTAAAAAAAAAAAAAAACCACCTGAGTATACTACCATACCACCACCACCTCCCGGAAAAAAAAAAAGTAATACAAGAACAGCTAATTTATGCCACCAGTGGGAAGAGAGCAGATCTTAGTACTAGAACCCAGCTACTGCCTATATAATTGTGACTTTGGGCAAGTCGGTTAAAATCTCAGCGATCTCAACTGCTTCATCTATAAAAATACAGAGAAAAGATACATAAAGACACAATAAGGTAGGCAATAAGCTGGTGGTGTAAGGGTTACGCACGGGGCTGGTAACTGCCAGGTCAACGGTTCAAAACCACCAGCATCTCCAGAGGAAAGAAACAAGACTTTCTATTCCCGTCACGAGTTACAGGGGTACCCTGTCCTGTAAGATTGCAGTGAGTCAGAATGGACTCAATGGCAGTGAGTAAATGCAATAAGCTGTCCCTCTCTTAAGATCTTCAACAACAACAACAACAAAAGATCTTCAAAATATGAAAAACATTGAAAAATATTTAACTGTCCAATGGTACAGGCAAAGTATGGAGCAAATGTTTACAATATGGCAAAAATAACCTAAAGAGAGGACAGTAAAAGGTCCTCTGTGGTAATAAGGTTTCAACATGCCTTTTAAAGTGGTAAAATATCAACTATAATAAACTGTACCTCCTCCCACCACCAGAGAGCAGTGATGCCCCCAAAAAATAAATAAATAAAAAACTGTACAAAGCTAGGTCAACATATCAGAACCTCTAGAGCAACCACTGAAACAACTACTTTAGCAAAAGTCGAAAGTTCAATACTAAAATAGAATACGAAATACATTCAAACAATCCAAAAGAAAGCAGGAAAGCCGGGAGGGAAAGAACAAAAACATATTTTGAGGGCTGAGCCCCGGTGGCGTAGTGGTTGTGTGCGGGACTGCGGCCCACTGGGACGGAGGTTCAATTTCAGCAGTGGGGCTGGGCCTCTTACTCCCACCACTGGAGAGCAGTGATGCCCCCCCCAAAAAATAAAAAATAAAATAAATAAATAAAAATAAATAAAGGCTGAGCCCCGGTGGCGTAGTGGTTGTGCGCGGGACTGTAGCCCACTGGGATGGAGGTTCAATTCCAGCAGTGGAGCTGGGCCTCCTACTCCCATCACCGGAGAGCAGTGATGCCAAAAAATAAATAAATAAAAATAAATAAATAAATAAATAAATAATTTTAAAAAAACATATTTTGAAAACAAATTACTGAAATGGTAGGCCACAAACTAATTACATTAAATGTAAATGGCCTAAAAAAAATGACCCAACTGCACACTATCCACAAGAAACAAATCCACTGGTGCCTCCTCCTTCTCCCACAGAGCATCCCGCTGAAACACTACACTTTGGGTGAGCTGCCCAACGCGTAACGCACCGTGCCAAGAAACCCCCTTGAAATAGGATGATATAAAAACTTCAAAATCACGGCCAAGGGAACTTCGATTTGTGTTGTTGTTAGGTGACTGACAACTCTGTGTACAACGGGGCCAGACACTGCAGGGTCCCTTGTCACCCCACGATTATTAGGTTTGAGCCCACTGTCGCTGCCAAATTCTGATACGTAGTGACGTATTGAGTACGTTAAAACTGAAAGATATTGCAGCTCTCTTCAAAGTCACCCAAAACTGGAAAGCATGTAAACATTTTTTTGAGAGTAAACGGATAAACCATAGTGCATCCATATGACAGTCTATTACTTAGCATTAAAAAGGATATAATTATTGATACACAGTGGTTCTCAACCTGTGAGTCATGACCCCTTTGGGAGTTGAGTGACCCTTTCACAGGGGTCACTGATTCATAACAGCAAAATGATAATTTTGAAGTAGCAACAAAAATAATTTTATGGTTGGGGGGGTCACCACTAGATGAGGAACTGTATTAAAGGGTCACAGCATGAGGAAGGTGGAGAACCACAGCTCTAAGGCATCATGCTGAATGAAAGAAGCGAGTCTCAAAGGGTTACATAGGAAAGTCAAAAAGTAGTGCTGGCTGAGCCCCGGTAGTGTAGTGGTTGCGTGCGGGACTGCAGCCGACTGCCTTGGCGGTTCAAATCCAGCAGCAGCAAGGTTGGGCCTCCCACTCCTACCAGAGGGCAGTGGTGTCTAATAAAAAAAAAAAAGTAGTGCTACTTGGCCGCCTGCTCACACATACACAGGTTTATTCCAAATAAAATGTGTTTATGTCTCTGCAATCGCTGGATGGCTGCCAATAAATTCTGGTACTTTGAACTGTCAGTCTTGTTATATGCCTTCTAAGACAAAAAAAAATTAAGTTTTGTGCAAAGAGCACTTGACTCAAAGAGTTAGTCTTTCCAACAGTCTTTTATGCAAGATCAAAGATAATGATGACAATTTCATTAAATGAATAGTAACCAGGCTGAGCCCTGGTGGCGCAGTCGTGTGTGTGGGACTGCGGCCCACAGGGTTGGCGGTTCAAATCCAGCAGCAGCTCTCCAGGAGCAAGGCTGGGCCGCCTACTCCCACCAGGGCAGTGATGCCAATCATAAATGAACAGTAGCCAGGTACAAGTCTTAGATTTATCAATACAATGTAGAGCAAGGTCCAATCAAAACAGTGGCTGGGGCAGTTCAACTGAAGCCGAAGAAGTCAGTTCCGAAGGTCATGGCAACTATTTTTCAGGCATAGTGGTTAAACTGCAGGCTGCTGACTGCAAGGTCTGAGGTGCAAAATCACTCACCGCTTCAAGAGAGAAAGGTAGGGATTTCTACTCTTGGGTTAGCATGGACTCGCTGGCAGTAAGTTTGGTTTTGGAATGGGATAATAGTCTTGACAGAATTTCTCAAAGAGCACGGGGCAGTCATAGGGGCTTATTACACAGAACTTTCAAGAACTGAAAACTGCAAACAGCTGGGAAAGTTATGCTGAGGACTTTTTAAAATCATGGTAATGTACCTGCTCATTCCTTGAAGGTTAACCAGGGCCACCCAATGAGAATTTCATTGGGAAGCCTTACCTCATCCACTGGCCAGACTTCTTTTGGTTCCCCTAATGAAAAGAACATTGGAAAGGAGCATGATCTGAGCCCCTTGGGGTGATCAAATGTGCCCTTGTGCCGCAGTGGAATTTAAAGAGTGCAGAGCCCTTCAGGGAAGGGTTAAACTCACGACCATGGAGTGGAATGCCAGTTTATCAGGACCCTACAGAGCAGGGTGGAACTAACCCTGGGTATTTCCAAGAACATAACTATTTTTCTGTAGTTGCTTAATCACTTTATTGGGGGCTCATACAGCTCTTATCAAAATCGATGCATACATCCATTGTGTCAAGCACATTTGTACTTATGTTGCCATCGTCATTCTCAAAACATTTGCTTTCTACTTGAGCCCTTGGCATCAGTTCACTTCCTTCTCCCTCTCTCAGGAAACCTTGATAATTTATCGGGGTTTTTTTACGTCTTACAGTGCCCGCCACCAAGACTAGAACTCTATATGGGAGAAGAAAACCCCATCTGTGTCCCAGGAAAGGGTTGGAAGAGATGAAAACAGCACCTTCAGAAGGGTACAGGCCTAGATTCACGTTCTGCTATTTTTCAGAGAGGTCTCTATGCCTTATACCAATACTTTTTTTTTTTTTTTTTTTTGGCATCGCTGCCCTGGTGGGAATAGGAAGTCCAGCCTTGCTCCTGGAGCGCGGCAACTGGATTTGAACTGCCAACCCTGTGGGCTGCAGTCCCGCACACAACCGCTGGGCCACCAGGGCTCAGCCACCAGTGCTTTTTGACTTATCCTCATCCTCTCTCTCCAGTTTTCAAACTCCATTTTGGAAATGACAAAACTATAGGGCCTCAAAACGGATCCGTGGTTGCCGGTAGACATGCTACTCACTGCCACGAGACGTCGCCGACTCATAGCGACCCTCCCTCTGGGGCAGGGCGGGCCAGTCCCCGCGAGTTTTCGAGATGTGAGAGCAACTCTCCACGTGCGTAACTCTCCCGTCTTTCTCCTGGGGAGCGGCAGGTGGTATCAAACTGCTGGTATTTCTGAGAGCAGCCGGATGCCTAAGCACTAGGCCACGTGGCTGAAGGGCACTAAACCGAAAAAGGGCAGCCTGGGGACGTTTGGAGTTTTTGAATCGATCCTGTGGTAGTAGGTGGTTAACCATTTGCACGACTAAGAAGCGTAAGCCCACCCAGAGGCACCTGGGAGAAAGGCCAGGCGTCTGGAGCACTACTCTGCTCTGAACACCACGGACTCAACCCAAATTGGTTGGGCTGGCTGGGGTGGGAGGGGGGGGGGGTTGTTTGTTTTGCTTTCACAGTATGTGTTACAACTCAGAACTATACACTAAAAAGTCCGTTTTAACTACATGGTAATTTTTTTAAGTGAAATAAAATTTAAGAGGATGATCTCTGTGGTCTTTTCCAGGTTAAAGGAAAAAGGGGCGGGGGGGGGGGAACAAGGGGAGAGGAAAGGCAAAAAGAAGGAACACTAGCTACTCCTGGCATTGAGCCACAGAGCCTGAGTCCCCTTGACTACTGCACACACTACACAAAGCAAGCCCAGTCTTCAAAGATTATTTTCCAGAAGAGGTTAAGGAAAGCAGAGATTCGGATCCAAAGTGTCCATTTTAAAATGCCTATGAACGGCTCCCCTTGTCACTTCCATATTTCGCACTGGCACCAAGCTGCCAACTGCTCCCGGCTGGGGGCCACGTTCTCTGTTGGGGGTTCCTCAGTTTACAATCAAACCTTTATGTCTAACTGATCCTCTCACTTCGCGGTGGCGTCTTTCCGAGGCCACTGGAGACTGCGCACGAGTAGTCGCTTTTTGCAGGGGGAGCTTGAAGCACAGCGCCCCCCGTTCCCTGCGGGACCCCTCGACCCGCTCCAGGTCCGGACCTTGAGGACTCTAGGGGAGGTCTTCCCAAATCAAAGTCCTCGGGAGAAGGGGACGCCCGAGCGCGCTCGGGGGCATTTGTGCGCACACCGAAAGCGCCGGCGCCGCGGGGGCGGCTGGAGGGGCGCCGGGGCTATGGAAGGTTCGGTCCAGGGACCTTCCTCGGGCACGTCCCTTCCTTTACCCGCCCCGCCCCCCTCCCCCGCCCGAAGGAGCAAAGGCTGCAGGAGGTTCTGTTCGGGAGCTTCCCACCTCCTGGCTCCGGAGGCGAAAATGTCCGGGTCCCTGCGCGCGCACGCAACCCCCCACCCTCCCCACCCCACACACACACACACACACAAACCCTCAACTTTCCCCCTTCAA
>PVJH01022232.1:18111-37133 GCA_004026705.1 Nesogale talazaci | reverse complement strand
CCCCCCCCCCCGAGTACCTCGTCGCCTCCACGTTCTTCTCGAAGGGGCAGAACTGCACGCGCACTTGCTTGACCGAGCGCAGCCCGAGCCGGGCCAAGGCCGCCGCCATGGTGACCTCCGCCCCGGAAGGGGCTCGCGCGGGCGGAAGTCCGGCCCCCAGCGAGGCCCGCCCACGCCGGGAACCCAAGAGGGAGGGAAGTGATTGCCGCGCCTCATCCCGAGGCAGGCACCTGCTGGGGTCACGCGGCTGGAGCCCCAAAGCTCCGGATCAGCAAAGACGGCCGAGCCGCACCCGTCACGGTGAAGACTGAAGAGGGGAGGGTAATGCCAGGCGCTGTTGCCTCGGCTCACAAATAGCTCGGTCTGAGGTAGCCTTGGTCCTTCCGGGCCCGAGCTGCGATCGCGGTCCTCCCCGCGGAGCGGGCGCCCTCGCGACGACGGCAGGGGTCACACACCCACGGAAGCCTCTGCGGTGCAGCGTAGCGCGGGGGGTGGGGCACACTTCTGGGCAGAGGAGTACAAGATAACCTGGGTCCTGGGCCAGGTGCAGAAATGTCGATTGCACGCGGTGCTTCGGGATGACTGGCGCGCCTTTCAGCCCCGTGCGGGGCAAGTGGCGTCCAAACTCCGCTCCCGGTTGAAATAGACCCCTTCCCTGCGCCCTGGGACCCAGCTCGCTCCTCGCCCCTCACACCGTCCAGCCCTGAGACTCCCACGGACGTTGACCTCCCCAAGTGACGGGCTGTGGTCTGGCCCCTGACTTTGGGTTGGAAGCTCTGCAGTGACCGTGGACCCCAGGCTCTGTGTGCCTTCTGCTCTGCAGCTGTGCAGCCCTGAGCTGCCAGGTCCAGGCCTCCTCAATATGCAACTCCACCTGCCTCGGCCCCTGCTGCTGGAGACCGGGCAACTCCTGACTTGCTTGCCCTGGGCCTGGGCCCCTTACGGCTCAGGACTGGCCTCCAGGCAGGAAAGAAAGGGCAGGTGCCACCGGGGGTGCTGGTGCTGCCTCAGGGCGAGCCAGGCCTGCTGGTTCCCCACCAGGTAAGCCTCAGGGCTAGGACCCCCTCCCCGCAGCAGGGTGCTTAACAGCTGAGCCGCGTGGGCCGGCGGCGCTGCTCGGGGTCCAAGCGGGGGCTCCAGGTTCTCCAGGCTGTTGAGACTGCTGCTGGGCAAATCCGCGCTCTGGACCTCATCGCAAGTACCTGGCGGGCCCCGTGGGAAGCGGATGGTTTGTGAGGAGACGCTGAGGACAGGCTCAAGGTGAACGGGGGTGCCGAGGGTCAAGTCGGGAGTAAAAGGTGGGGGCTGGGGTGACTCACAGCAACAGAGAGGCCTCCGATGGAGGCGGCCTCGGGGCAAGGGCTGCTGCAATAAGCACAGCACGGCCCCATCCAGCTGCTGGAAGATGCTGAGCATGAGCAGAGTCTGGCGCAGGTCAGGGGCCAGGCCCCACCGCTCCTCTTCCAGCACGTGCCGGACCACGCCAAAGTCCTGCCGCAGCTGCAGCGCCCCCTGCAGGCTGGAGCCCGGGGCACCACGTCACCGCCCGACCCTCCTGCCTCTTCACGTGGCCCAGGCCCGCTTATCCTCCCCCCCTTCCTCCATCCTCCCCCCTTCCTCCCCCCCGCCGCGTCTGTCGCCTGGTCTCCCCACCTGAAGCGGATCTTGTGGCTGAGGATGTGGTCCAGCCAGGCACCCAGGATGGCCGTCAGCGCCTGGCTGAGGGCAGCGACCTGGGCTTTGGGTGGCAGCCCCTGCAGTCCCTGCAACACAGGCTGCAGGACGGTGCGGACCACCAGCCCCGCGTAGTCACTGGCAACGTTAGGCAGCTCTGAAGTGAGAGGGGGGGAAAGGACCGTGGAGGTGCCTGAGCCCTGGGGTGGGGTGTTTGGGAGAAAAATGGGGCCTGGGGGAAGAGGGGTCCCGCTGCAGGTGGGAATAGAGCCCACTTTTGGAAGGGATGGACAGGCCACTAAGACCCCTTCCGGTCCCTGGAAGGGGGTGGTGGCAGAAGTTACCAGGACAGAGACGAAGGCGCCAGTGCCGACCCTTTGGCATGTGCAGCTCAAAGCCCTGCGTGGCTTGCTTCCGACATTCTTGGGAGAAGAGCCGGAGGGACTCTTCAGGCAGGCGCTGTGGGAGAGGGAGCAAGTCAGAAGGGGTCTGTTGCGAGGGAAGGGGCTAGTCTCCTTAGGGCGCCTTTCGAAAGTGTAGACGGTTAAGCTGGAGTCCACGAGACCCAGCATTGCCAGCTTTGTCACAGTGCGGTCCTGGGGACTTTCTGAGCAGGGGCACCATGGCTTCATCGGGCTGGACCCAGAAGAGACCATGAACAATTGCTCTGTTTACCCCAGCTGGGTTCAGAAGATGGGAGATCTAGCGGGTTCATTTTAGTCTCTAGAAACATTAATAGGATAAAGAGAGAGACCGCCCTCTTGTCCCCAGTGTCCATACGACAAGGAAGGCTTCTGCATGGTCTGGGAATGGACACCAAGCGTCTAGTGAAGCTCCACAAACAGGAGGCCACTGCAGCAGGATCACACGCCTATCATCAATCCCCATGTTACTCGCCTGCTCTGAGGCGGCTTCCCCAACCCTCATGAGACAGTCCCAACTCTGTGTGCTGGTGCACAAGACGCTCCACAATTTGATGCCACTCAGCTCCGTGGCCCCTTCAGCTCCCCAACACGGCACTCCCCCCACCCCCCTAAGAGAGAGCCTCTGCTGTCAGGTCAGGTGCAAACTGTTCCCCCAAGGCGCTGTCAACTGCATACCCTCGACTCTCCACTGCTCTGAGTCCGCTCTCCACCTGACCGAGCCGCATAGACTGTAGAGGCTGTACCCCGGGGTCACCAGGGCTTTCCCACCGACCCTCACGCTGTACTCAGCCAGGGGGGAAATCTCCCAGCCCCCCCGGCTGCAAAGAAAGCCAAACTGGGCGTCCCCAGCAGCAAGACACTGTAGGCTAGTGGGGACACAAAAGGAGCAAAGGACAGGGGCTAGACACTAAAATCATGCCCCTCGTTAGTGAAAAGAAGTAAAAATTGGGAACAGCAAAGAGAGGTACTTTCCATAGTAGAAATAGCTAGGGAAAAGAGGGAGGAGACTTAAGATTGCAGTGTAATAACGTTACTGGTAAATACAGAAGAAAATATTAGAAGCAGCAGTCACTGATGGACAAGAAATAGAAGTGGGGTGGGAGGCAGTGAAAGTACTGGTACTAAACTTCACTGTTAGTTATGACCTACAATTTTTTTAAGAGGAGAAATGTTGAACCTAGTAATAGGAGGGATTCCCTCAGGTACCCTGTCTGCTGTAGACAAAAACTTCTCAATAACGAATGAGGGTAAGTGTAGCTTTCAAGGAGCGATCCAGCCAGTAACTGAAGGGAATGAGAGGATGAGACGCGCATCACTCTGCCACTCTGAGTGAAGTAATGCATCTAGACAGTGATCACCAATGGCTGATAGCAGAATGACAGCCGACAGTATTGCAGATGGAGAGAAATACAGATGAAACTGTCCGGAGCCATCCAGCCCGGACATGCTTGACCTTGCTACAGTCACTAGTCTGAACTCTGTTACTGTTTGTTGCCTGAGCTTGGTAGTCTATTATCTTTATAACTGTAAACAGCCCTGCCCTTTGAAGCTTAACTTGCAGACTTGCTAACCTTCACTTGTCAGTAACTATATGCTAATCACCTAAGAGTAGTAGTCTGTTATCTTTAAACTGTAAACTGTAAATAATAACTGTTAACTGCACTCCTCTAGGATTGGCCCCCTATTGACTTTACCTCATTAGCATGAGCTGTGACCTTTACTCCTGACCATTGGCTATATATACCCTGAGTTTTGCCCTAATAAACGAGACTTGATCAGAATCCTGTCTTGTCTCCATTTCTGGCATCTCCTGTCCCCCCAATTCCCGCTCCTCCTTCCAGGACTTGCGAATTACGGACCCACAGGCCGGGACACAGCCCGGACATGAAACAACGTGGAACTTGAGTGGATAATTGTGAGAACCTCGATGATGGGAACACTAGGGTCCATTTTACCACTCTCTTGTCTGAAGTCCTAAATAAGTAAGTAAGTGAGAGAGACCGAAACATGAGCCAGCAAAGCAAGCAGATGTAAAGGGAATTTGAATACTAGGGGGGTTAAGCTTCCAGTGAGTCCCCTCTGACCATAGACCAGGGATGGGAGGGGCCTTGCAATCATGCAGAGGACATTGAAAAGTGGATTGTTACACAAACAGGTTCAAGGGCTGAGCCCCGGTGGCATAGTGGTTGTGTGCAGGACTGCGGCCCACTGGGACAGAGGTTCAATTCCAGCAGTGGGGCTGGGCCTCCTACTCCCACCGCTGGAGAGCAGTGATGCCTCCCCCCAAAAACAAAACAAAACAAAAAAGCTCCTTAAAAAACTGTCAGAGAATAATAATAATGAGGGCTGAGCCCCGGTGGCGTAAGTGGTTCAGTGCGGGACTGCAGCCCACGGGCTTGGCTGTTCAAATCGAGTGGCAGCTCTCAGGAGCAGCACTGGGTAGTGGTGCCCACAAAAACAAAACTAATTAATTAATTAATTAATTTTAAAAAATAATAATAATGAAGTAAATACTGGGGGGTGGGGTGGGGGAAGAAATTTAGCAGAGACTCTGGAAATTCGAAGGTCCCAACCCCTTCCCTCCTAGAGGGGAACAGGAGAGGGTCTTAAGCTGCCACCCCCGGCCCCTGCTCTCACCTGGATCTGTGCAGTCAGCTCCTGGATCTGCAGGGCCAGCCACTGCTCCACCTCCAGGGCCCAGCTGTCCTTAGCGGCGAGGTTAGCCAGCGCCTGGGCCTCATGCAGGAGAGGCTTTGGGCAGGAACAGAGTGTCAGGTGTGAACGCTGCAGCCGAGGTGGCTTCCCTTCCCATCTCCCCAGTCACTCACAGGCAAATCCCTCTGGATCAGGAAGAAGAGAGCCTTGGGGGCCCATGCTGCCAGATGCTGCTGAGTTCTTCCCAAGAACCAGAGCAGGGTGGTCTGGAGAGTACAGAGCCCCAGGGTGAGGGGTGCAGGGCCTGAGGAGAGTGGATGAGAGCCTATTGGAGGCGTTATCCGTAGGAGGAGGCTGGCTTTAGAATGGGGTAAAAGAGAAAGTAGGGCATTCTCTGCTCCTCTGTCTCGGCAGCCCAGCCCCTCATCTCACCTGGAGGCCACAAGAGGGTCAGCCCTGCCCTGGGTTCCTGGAGGGCATCCATGAGAGGGGGGAAGAGCTGCTGCAGAAGTTCAGTTGTTCGAGAGCAGGAGCCGCCATCCCGGGGAGAGGGGAGGCTGTTCCGATCTCTGTGAGCAGATCCCAAGGCCTGGCAGAAGCCTGAGGATGACGGGCATGGTGTGACAGGGGATGGACACCCTGGGCCTCAGGTCTCCTCCAGCGTGCCTTCCTTCTCACCTTGGTCCCAGCTCCGGAGAAGCGCTTGATGGAGCAGGCTGTGGCACAAAGACGCCAGCTCCTTCTCACACTCCTGGGGCAGGGATCCTAGTGGGAGACATGGCATGGCGCCTGAAAACAAGCCCCCTTACCCCCTGCCGGCCCGATAGTGGGGGAGCAGAGGTGCCAGGGCCGGCCTCGCAAACACAGAACTGGGATGGGAAGCTGGGCCATTCCAGGGAAAGGGTCTGCCCCTGTCCTCAGATGAAGGAGCTGATTAAGACGACTTAGGAAGCCCAAGAGCCTGCCGCGCGGCCCAGTACTCACCCTGACCCAGTGCCTGACTCAGCTGTTGTGCCGCTGTCCTGGGGTCCTTCCAAGGACCCAGCTTGAGGCCGAGACTCTGCGCACAGGCCGCCCACAGCAGGGTCCAATACTGGCTCCACAGGGCCCCAGCCTCTCCCAACCCCAGTCCGCCGCCGGAGGACCCCGCCACGCCCCCCAGCAGCCCCAGCAGCCCCGGCAGCAGCTCGCGCTCCTCCTGGCACTGCCGGCGAAGCTGGTCCCACAAGCCCGACGTCACGGCCAGGCGACCCGCCACCTGGCAGCCCCGTTCCCCCGCCAGGAGCCGGAGCACCCGGGCCGGGCTGAAGGGTCGCGCGGCTCCCGGGACGTGGCTCCGGGCTCCGGCCAGCAGCTGGTGGTAGGTGGGAAGCAGCGGCAGCAACTCGGCGAGCTGCGATGACAGCGCGGGGCCGGGGGGCTCCCGGGCCAGCGCGCCCAGCTGCGCCTCGACGGCGGCCTCCAGGCCCCGGGCGGCGAGTCCGGCCAGGCGCAGCGGCAGCAGCGGCTCCGGGGGCGCAGCGAGCCGGGCGCGGGGCCCAGCCCCGCGGGGCGGGTGCGGCAGCAGGTCGCGGCTCAGCCGCAGCCAGGGCCCGGGGCGCGGCGGCGCGGCGGCCGGACTCGGGGTGGTCAGCAGGCGCACGGCCGCCCGCAGGTGGACGGCGTGGTCCCGGGCCAGGAGGAGCTGCGCCCGCTGGCGCCGCAGCTGCAGCAGCTCGGCCCGCAGCCGCCGCAGCGCCGGAGGGACCGGGCCGCCGGCCGCCGCCTCCCGCCTCCACGCGGACGCCCCCGCCCCCGCCTCCGGGGCCTCCCGGGGGTCCGCGTCGGCGGCCGGCGGCCCGACCCACCAGCGAGCTCCGCCCGAAGCCCCGGCGGCCCGGGGCCCCGGGCGCGGGGGGTCGGGCTCCTCCCCGGCGCCCCCGGACTGCACCCACAGCGGCGACACGGAGGCGAGCGGGGGCAGAAGGCCACTCGATCGAGGTGTCTGGGCCATCGGGGCCCGGCCGACCGGGAACGGACCGAACGGTCCCGTCCGCCTCGCCAGGCCCGACGCCAGCCGCAGCCGGGACCCGCCCCGTCCCCAGAGCCGGCCGCCGGGCCCGAGTCTCGGGGCCGCGGACGGGCCCTCCGGCGCCCCGTAGTCGGAGGCTTCTGCCCTTACTAAAGATGGCCGCCTACGCGGCGCCGCCCCGCCCTCCAGCCGGTCTCCAATGCCCAAAGATCTTTCACTTTCGGGTCACTGTGGACCCGGGATGGCGCCGGTTCCGAAGACCGCGGGGCGGGTCGAACTAGGTGAGCGGCGGTCACAGCGTGGGAGGGGGCTCGGGAGGGCCCAGCGGGCCTCCCTGCGTCTGCCTGGGGGCGGTTGGGTCGCGCTGGGAGCTTCTCGCCGGGCGCGGGGGGGTGGGGCTCGGGCTGGGACTCGGGCTCCAAGACCCCTGCCGCTGAGCCGCCCTCCTTTCGCGTAGAAGCGGCTCGGCGGCCCGGCGGCCCGCGGGGGGTCGCTGCTGCCCCCCTCCCCGGCGAGGAATTCGGCCCCGAAGACTACGGCGAAGAGGTAAGGGGGCTCGAGCGTCCTGGGTCCCGCGGACCCCTGCCACGCCTCCTTCCCGTGGGCGCTGGCGCCTGAGAAGGGGCCGTCCCCCCCGCTCCCCCCCTCCCTCGGCGGGCTCCGGAGTTTGGAAGGGGGTGGAGCGTAGCCTCAAGCCCCGCCCTAGAGAAGCTTGATAAAAGCGGGGCGGGGGGTGGGGGGGGGGAAGGAGGGAGTACGGCAGAGGCGGACGACAGGTGTCAGGATAAAAGCGTGGCACGGGCAGGATCGAGCGGATGAAGACCCCTGAGTGGAGGCTCGGCTTCCTTCTGGGGCACACTCGGTGCTTCGAGGGCGCAGGGAGAGGAGTCCGGGGAGACCCGGGAAAGTGAAGGGGGCAGCTCTGAAGGGCCGTCTGGCTGAGCAGGGAAAAGTCGCTGCTGGAAAAGAGTGTGCCAAAAGGCTGGAGAGCCTGTCTCCTCTGGGTTTGACCGTCCAGGAGGAGGACAGGGACAGCTCTGAGAGCACTAAGCTGTCCTTCCAACTGCGTAGACAGCGCAAGAAAAAGTTTAGAGCTGCCAGACTCAGACTCGAAGGTTGATTTACTGGTGCTTGTCCTCTGCCTCTTCTCTACTCTCCGTTTTGGTTATTAAGACAAACTCCCACCCAGTTACGTAATTCTGAGAAGTCCCTGTTACCCTTTCCTCCACCACACTTATTTAGCCAGGTGGTAAATTCTACTTCTGAAGTGTCCCAAATGCATCCCTGCCACTGCCTTAGTGGGACTCATAGTCTCTTTGGCCTGACCTACCGTATAATAGCCTGCTAACTAACCATTCCCAGACTCATCTCCATCTCCCTCCGGTGCCATGTGAGTTAAGCTTTCCAACTCCCCAGATCAGATGGACTCTCACCATCGATCGACAGGACAAATTCCAAACTCACTGGACACTAGGTAACTTGTAGGCTGCATCTCCATTAGAACCGGCTCCTGGCCAATCTCTTTGCCTCTGTTCATTCATTTAACCCACAGAGATGATCAACGACTGTATCAAACACTGTCCAAGGCTTTGGCAGTCAATCAAAAGGCACCTCACCACCACCACCCTCCAAAAAAATCCAGCATGCAGTGCATTCAAAGTATGGGGTGGGACAGCCAGTCCACACACAGACAATGTAGTATGTCAAATTCAGGGTTGGGGAGAGGCAGAGCAGAAGGACAGGAGTGCTGGGTACAGTGGGAGGTGACGCTTCTGTAAAAACAGAATAAGATGGAGCTGATTCCTGGTGGCGTAGTGGTTGTGCGCGGGACTGCGGCCCACTGGGACGGAGGTTCAATTCCAGCCGTGGGGCTGGGCCTCCTACTCCCACCACCGGAGCGCAGTGATCCCCCCGCCCCCCCCCCCAAAAAAAAAAAAGAGAATAAGATGGTCAGAGGAGGCTTCCTGGAGAAGGAGAGATCTGAAGTGGACAAAGAAATAAGCCAGCTACTAGGGAAAGAACATTCCAGGCAGAGGAAATACTGACGACAAGAAAGGACGGGTGCCCTGAGAGGGTCAGGCTCTTGGCCACCTTGAGGAGCAGCAGAGGAGCCGGCCGTGGCTAGGTGGACCCTGTCAGAAGGGAAGAGACATTCAGAAAGGCGTTGGAAGGCCTGATTGGGTGCGGTCGTACAGTGAATGAAGAGAGTAGTTAGGAAAACTCCTTCGACTGAACCAAGTGAGTTGCTTGGGAGGAAGGGGGTTTCAGGACAATAGTCTCGGGAGACTCCCAGGTCAGTTGGCATCAAATGCCGTCCACAGAGACAGTGTTGTACCACCTACTTGGATGAGTGGCAAGCGGGGTCCCGAAAGGTCATGAGCGGCCCAATAAGGTATAAGCCTTGGCC
This sequence comes from Nesogale talazaci, assembly GCA_004026705.1. NCBI lineage: Eukaryota > Metazoa > Chordata > Mammalia > Afrosoricida > Tenrecidae > Nesogale > Nesogale talazaci. The sequence continues at coordinate 27,961 of PVJH01022232.1, read as the reverse complement.
TCTCCCCACATGGAGGGAAGCAGGGGGAGGGAAATGGAGGATGCGTGGGAACCACACACCCCTCAGCCTCCACCCTCGGCTGAGACCTGCAGTAGCTGGTGTCCAGCTCCCACTCCCGATGACTGCAGGGATCCCAGGTGAAGCACCTCGGTGGAGAGGGAGAATGCTGTGGGACAAAACTAAAACCATTTCTTAAAAAAGCAAAGTCAGGCTTACTGGTTGTGTAGAGATTGGTGGAACCCCCAAGATGACGGCTTTTCGGTCCCCTTCAGGTATGGAAGTGAACATCATCACCTCCTGGCTCAATTTTCAGCCAAACAATAGACTGGCCCTTCCGGGGAGCAACCAGTGCACTCCTTAGAATAATCAGCCATTTGAGATCACAGGGCAGCATTTACCCAGGGACAAGGTGCAGGAAGCTCAGGATACAGGAAACACGGTTGGGGGCGGGGGTCGGTAATGGCACATTGTCAGGAGGACAGTCGGGTGACAGAAAACGTGTATGAATTGCTGAGTGGAAAAAACACGGATCTGTTTTGTGATCCATCCCCGAATTCGCAATAGAAAGAGAATATTATAGGTTGTGTTTGGGGGAAAGGCTGAAACAAACTCATCAGAAAATTGACCTTGAGTCATAAACCTCACCCTAACAGTTGTAAATGAAGGTGCTCTTGTGACTGGCCTCACTTCTACAGGCAGGCCGGCCCTGTGTCTAAAATCATTTAGAAAGGTGAGCAGACCCCAGTGATCTGCAGTTGCTGCCTGCAGTTGTGTGTGTCTTCTAAGGTCCTTAGTCGGCCAGCCACTTGGGGAGCACCTGCTCTGTTTGCAGATCCAATTAGGCCACAAAGGGACATGAGGATCCCTGCCCTCTGGTCCTTCTGCAGAGGAAAATGACTCTCAGGAGATCTACAGGTGTCTGGGCCAGTCCCTAATGAACCCACCCTCCCTCCCTCATTCTATGAATGTGGTCACCCAGGGCCAGGGAGTTAGCACTTTGTCCCACAATGACACAGGCCGCCAGGGGCTTCCCTCCAGGAGAGTCCTCTGTGGTTCCACACTGCCTCGCCCATTAAGAGCCATAAAAAGCGCTGAATCATATGGTACATCTGAGTTGTACCGGCTAGACTAGGCACAGCTGGGTTCCAAGAGGCCAGAAGTATTGGGAAGGCTCTGAAGGGAGAAGGGATTTGAACCCAGCCCTTGGAGGCAGGAGGAGATCTATTGATTGCATATGAAGTCACAGCCCAGAGAGAGTGTCACAGGTAGCTGGGGAAAGGCCCAGAGGCAAGGAGGAGCCTGGTGCCAGAAGTCAGAAAGCAGGAAGCAAAGGGGAAGTCGGGGGAAGTCAGCAAAGGGGCTTTTTGGAAGGCTGTCAAGTTCAAGACTGAGGAGCTAGCCTACATCTGGTCCGTTGTCCTGGTAACAAACCAACAAACAAAACCACTGCCAAGGAGTCCTTTCCAACCCCTAGTGACTGTCCTTACAGGGCTTCTGTGTCTGTCCATTCACCCGGGGAGCAGCCCGCCTCTGCCTCCTCCTTGGGCCCCTCTGAGAAGCTGGGGTTTTGAACCGCTGACCTTGTGGTTAACAGCAGGCTTCCCGAACAGCACCTGCCGGGCCCCATCTGGTGTCCCGGCAGTCAGGCCTCACAGGAAGTCATTGCGGCTGCTACGGACGCACACTCAGCCTTATACAGGGAGGGGACCTCCCAAGTGCCCCGCATGCCTTGAGGCAGGGAACAGCCCCAGGGGGGTTCAGAGGGGGTGACAAGGATGTGACAAGAATGAAGCGGAGGGGCCGAGCCCCGGTGGCGTAGTGGTTGTGCACGAGTCTGCGGCCCACTGGGACGGAGGTTCAGTTCCAGCAGTGGGGCTGGGCCTCCTCCTCCCACCGCCGGAGAGCAGTGATGCCCCCCCCCAAAAAAAAACAAAAACAAAACAAACAAACAGAAAAGAATGAAGCAGAAAGAGCAGGTACCAGGGCTCCCCCCCGCCCTCCCCTCATGGTGGAGGAGGAAAGGGAAGGCGGCCCACGTGCCCTGCTCAATCCCCGGAAGGAAAATCAGCGAGGCAGTATAGCGAAGAGAGGGGGGGGGGTGCCCTCCAGGAAAGCTGGAAGCAGACAATTCCGAGGGGCCAATGTGGGAGAGGTCACTGGACTCAGTGGCTTGCTTGTAGCCCCCTTGGGGGAGAGGTCAGCCTGGCCACGCCCTTTGCCCTTTCCCAGAGCCTCCCCACCAAACACCAGTCTCCTTTCCCCCTTCCCCAGGACAGAGTGGATTTTCTTGGATGGCTGGTGGAACCGGATCCCGGGGGCCTGCACCAGAGTCCCGCAGATGGGAGCAGCCCACGATTACAGCTGCTGCGGCACCATGGTGGGGGGGCAGGGGCAGGGGCAGGGCCAGGACTGAGGCTGGCCAGGGGAGGACCGGACATCAGGAGCTCCGGCATTGGCCTTGAGGGTCCCCTCCAGCCCCCTGCTCTCTCCCTCCCGACAGAGTGGCTCCGGAACCAGCCCTGCGGGGAGGCCCACCCAGCAGGGCAGAGGGAAAGGGACCAGGAGGCCAAGGGACTAGGGACCTACTGTGGTCTCCGGAAGGCCTTTCTGTCCTGTCCCCCAGAGGCCAGGCCCGGCCCTCAGTGCCCTGCCTCCTCTGCTCCCTTCCTCCGGGAGCCCGACAGCCTGCTTCAGGTGGTCATGCCGCAAAGGATCCTGGTGACTGAAGAGGTACAGGCCCAGGAGGGCCACCGCCTCCCCCAGGTCCTTCCAACCCTCTGTTCCCCTCCCTGCCCGCCCCTGACCTGATCAACGCCCTCCCCGGCTTTTCCACACCGCCTGCCCCCCTTTGGTTTCCTCATTCACATCTCTCTCTCCTTCCCTCCTCTGTTCAGGAAGCGAACCGGCTGGCTGAGGAGCTGGTGGCTGAGGAGGAGCGAGTGAAGCAGAAAGCGGAGAAGAAGCGGCTGAAGAAGAAGGTGGCTGGAAGTGAGGGGGAGGGCACAGGGGGGCGCTGGAACTTGGATGGGGGGGGGGGGTGTCTTCCCAGAAACCAAATGACAGGGCGATCCAGCCTGGACTCTGGAGTCCCCGTTCTACTCGGTCTGAACCTGCTTCCCTCTTCAGAGACCTCTGGCTGGGCACTCTGTCTTTGGTTTGTTTTCTTAACCTGTAGCCGAGGGCCATGCTCCCTGGAAAGGCCTGCCTCCTGGAGCGGCAGGGGTTGAGTGAGCCAGCGGGACATGCCACGGAATCACTCCTCGTCATTGTCACCCTTATCTCCCCAGCGTCAAAAGGAACGAAAGCTGCAGGAACGCCTGGAGCAGGGCGGCAGGGAGGCCACCGTGAGTGTCCACAGTCAACCAAGAAGCGCACCGAGCGCCGCCCGCAGCTCCTGCCTGTCCTAACCCTGTGTCTGTTCCTTTCCTTCCCGGCCCAGGCCCGCCTGCGTGGGGATGAGAGCCCCCCTCCCAGCCCCAGGCCCCCAACTCGGGGACTGTGTGAGGAGGAGCAGGAGGAGGTGAGAACCCCTTCCTTCCCCGACTGGCCCCCTGCCCACCTCCTTCCCCCCCAGCTCTAGGGCATTTTTCACACACACTCCCCCACTCCACCCTACCCTTCTTACCCACCCTCTCTGCCCACAGGACTCGCTGGATTTGTCCAGCACTTTTGTGTCTCTAGCCTTGCGCAAGGTTGGGGGTCAGCCCCCTCGTGCCCAGAGAGACCGAAGCCTGAGCCGGGACCCCCCAGGCAGGAGCCAGGACCCCCAGGGGAGGAGGGGCCATGAGGAAGGGAGCCCTCCAAGGGAAGAGAGCCCCAGGCAGAGTCCGGAGACTGAGGTGAGGAGGGGGCCGGCGCAAAGTCCTGGGTCCGGCCAGCGGAAGGGGGTGGCAGCAATGTCACAGGACGCCTGCGCGCGCCCGTTCTCTGGCCCTCGGGTCAAGTGACTGACAGCCAGGCTCCATGACTGTCACCCAAGGGAGGGATGCTGGCCCTCTGCAGGGATGTCGTGAGATGAGCGACGTGGCTTGAACAGAGGAGCAGGACTCGGGGAGCAGGAGCCCGGGCCTGCTTGACTCTGTCCCCATCCCTAGGTGTCTCCGGGACTGTTGGCAGCTGCCTCCCAGCAGAGCCAAGAGCTGGCAAGTGAGATTCCTTCTGGCCCCGGGCCCTGCCCTCCCTGCGGTCGCCCCACGTGAACCTTCCCTCTCGTCCTTCCCCAGAGTTGGGAACCCACCTGGCCCAAAACGGCTTCTACCGCCAGGCCGTGGTCCTCTTTACCCAGGCCTTGAAGCTCAATCCCCAGGACCACCGGTAGGTGCAGAGCTGGCCGCGCTGCAGGGAGCCGAGAGCGGGGCCAGGTGTTCTGGACACTGACTTGGGGCCACTTTCGGGCAGGTTATTTGGAAACCGTTCCTTCTGCCATGAGCGGCTGGGTCAGCCGGCATGGGCACTGACGGATGCCCAGGTGGCTCTTACCCTTCATCCCGGCTGGCCCCGAGGCCTCTTCCGCCTGGGCAAAGCTCTGATGGGGCTGCAGGTAAGCGGTGGGAGGGACAGACTCTGCACGGCACGTCTCCTAGGTCAGCTCTTAGCATCAGAGTGTGCCATCCCGGAAGTCCGTTAGGACAAGAGCAGCTGTATCTTCCTCGTCCCTGTTGCCACCCCCCCCCTCACCCCGACACTTAAAACCCTCTCCCTTCCAATCCCTCCTGGACCAAAGCGCTTCGAAGAGGCTGCCGCCGTGTTCCAGGAGACCTTGAGGGGCGGGTGCCAGCCTGAAGCAGCCCGGGAGCTCCACTGCTGCCTTCGCCACCTTGCCCTGGTAAGAGAGCCAGCCCTGCTGCCCTGCTGAGGCGGCATGGCAGGGTGGCGATGCCAGGCAGGCTGCCTTCTTCAGATGTGAGAGGGAGGCCAGGCGTCAGTGGGAAGAGGGACCTGGACTGTGCTGCTGGAATAGATCACTGTGTGCCCTTGACACTCTCTCCACCCCCACCCCCAACCCCCCCACAGCAGGAGCAGCAGAAAGGAACGTGCGTCCCACATCCCACCATGGTCAGCTTGGTTCCCACCACCACGCACCCAGGCCGAGCCGGCGCCCCCAGGCCCACTGCCCCTCAGTCCCCCTGGAACCACCGCCGCTCTCAGGACCCATGGCCGTCTGCCTCCCCCGACAAATTATCCTCTGTGTCACCCAAGCTGTCCCAATGGCCCCCTCTCCCAGTGCGGAGTAGAGGACCCCCTTCCCCTGGGTCTCCATGACCCCGCACAGGGCTGGCGTCGCCCCCATCTCCCTCAGACCAGGTGAAGGAAGACCTGCCGGTCCTGTCAGACGAGGCGGCCTGGGCACCCCGGGGGACGTCCCTGCGGTGCCAGCTCGCTGCATCTCCTGACGCCTGGCACCCCCACATGGGAGAGAAGGGCCCCTCTGGCTGCACAGAACCTCCTGGTGAGAGAGGGGGAGCCCCACATCCTCTGAGGCAGCTGTTTGGGGTTCTCAAGGAGACGGCTCCTTCGAAGGGGAGCAGGAAAACAAGACGAAACCTCAAGAAGAGAAGTTCACTTCACGCCTATCCAAGGACAGAAAAGAGACCTTTGGGGCTGGCTCCACGTCAGGGTCCCACGAGCTTCCTCCACCAGCCAGAGCGGTGTGCTCAGGAAGGGGCCCAGAGCGGGGAGTAAGGCCGAGGCCTGCCCCGCAGCTGGATGGGCACCCGGCCCCTGCCCGACCCCAGCCCTGGCTCCTCGTGCCTTACTGCCTGTCCACCCTGTTGGGCGCCCCCCCAGGCTGAAGTCTCCTTCCTCCTACTGCTAAGAGATTTCCACGGGGGTGGACAGAGCCCATACCTCATATTCCCCACGGCTGGCTGTCCCTCAGAAAGGGCTCAGCTGGCGTCCAAGCTGCTGCTGCGCGACCTCCTTCCACTCTCTTCCCCGCTTGGGAGAAGTGCCCTTGGTGTCGATGTCGGCGTCGTGGTGGCCTGTGGAGCTCCCCTGTGTGCATCAGCGACCACTGCGCCAGGGCAGCCTCTGCTTGTCCACGGCCTGTGTAAGATGCCTGCTCCCCGTTTGGCTCTCCTCCGAGATCCCGGCAGTGGCCCTTGACTGGTTTCTGCCTAACCCCGTCTGGGCCTCTCAGCTCACTGATATGCGACCCCTGCAGAGACTTCGAAGCTTTTCCAGAAAGGCCATTGGTCAGGGTCCCGGCCAATGCTTCCCACTCCCCCGGGGGTCTCCCACAACTCTTCACCTTGGAGGGGAGTGGAGAAGCATGTTCATTGGATAAGACTTTGCCAGATTCCCTGTACTGTTTATAGCCCAGACCTTCTAAATGCTGTGTGGCAGGCTAGATGCCAGCTTTGCCACCTCTGGGCGGATGTCGTAACATCTGCACCTCGGTTCCTTCCCCCGTGACACGGGGCAGTGCCCACCTCGCAGGGCTGTTGTGAGGATTGCCAACGGGAAGTGTGAGAAGAACGGACAGGCTCCCAGTCCCTGGTGGGTCTGAAATAAACCTGGCTGTGGCCTGCAGCTGTCCTCCACGCTCACTGTTCCCACAGTAGGCAGACAGACCATGAGGGGCGTGCCCCTGACATTCACCCACCAACTATCCCGAGTTCCCAGAACCGCGGCTCTCAAAGGGGGTCCCTGAGTCCAGAGTAGCAACATAACCAAGGAAGCTGTTGTCAATGCAAATTGGCAGGCCCCACCCCAGAGTCCCTAAACTTCCAATCCGAGGCCATTTGGGCGGAACAGGTTTTAGTTCTGTTTATCCAGTGCTGGGCCTGAGACCCGGAGCACCAGCTTGGTGCTGGGGCCCAGCTACCACAACTGACCTTTCTGATTAGCATTGCATGGGTCACAACCCCTGGGGGGGGGGGGGTCAAACAATCCTTTCACAGGGGTCACCCGATTCATAACAGTAGCAAAGTTATAATTATGAAGTAACCACGAAAGTAATTTTAGGATTGGGGGAGTCGCTACACTATGCGGAACTGTATGGAAGGGTCACAGCATTAAGAAGGTTGAGAACCGCTGTGAGGGAGGGACCAGTTAAAATGGGGGAGACACACAGAGCTCCAATTGAAAAAGAAACACCAAACAACCAGACATGACTCTAGTTGACACTGGGATCCCTTGAGACTCCTCCCTGAGAGAGTCTTTAAACCTTGAACCCCAACTATCCCCCAGGTCACCTTTAATGACAGAACAGAATGACACCCACGGGCAGGGTTGACCCGGTGAGTGAGGTGCCATTGGAAATAGCTCTCCTGTTACTCTCCTGAGACAAAGACGAGAGGAGACAAGGGGCCAGGGAAACTAGAATACTGGAAACCACAAAATCCCGATCTGTCGTGGACACGGTCATGTGTATCTCAGGATGTGCGGGGAAGGGAGCCTAATTTTGCAGTGCACACTTCCACCAAAAACAGAACCTCCCCCCCAAATGGCGGTACTGGACCAGAATCCTGGAAACTTCATATGAAGAGGGTTATGGCCCAGAGTCTCCGAACTTGACCTCACCTTCCTAAGTAGAATTGTGTCCTTAGAGAATTCCGTGCTCAGTCCTGGCAGTGTCATAGGGCGGAGAAGGCCATCACCCCCTAAGAGGCCACTTACCCATAAAGGCGGCATTGGCCATTTTTCTTTCCCTAGAGAAATTGTCCCCAGTTTGCCTTATTCCCAAAGCTCTGCTGAAACCGATGCACTGTGTGTGACCTTGCTCGTGGTAGAAAGACCAGTGGCATGGCTTCCAGCACACAGGCCGCCAGAGTGGGACGGACGAAGGGTGGCAGTGCCCTCTCCCTATACTGACTCCTACTCTCCCATGAGCTGGGAAGCTGGACTGTATGAAGAGTTTAGGGGGAAGCTTTCAGTAACCTGAGATACGCGGGCGGCACAGCCATACTGGCTGAATGGGAAGAAGACCTGAAGCACTTAGTGAAGAAGATCAAAGACATCCGTGCGAATCACCCCTAAAATAGACCAAAGGTCCTCAAAAATGGACCAATAAGCAATGTCGTGATAAAGGAGAAAGGAAGCTGTCAAGGATTTCATTTTACTTGGGTTCCCTAGGCTCATGGAAGCAGCAGCCACACACACACACACACACACACACACACACACACACACACACACACACACAAGATAAATTGCATTGGGCCAATCCGCTACACCAGACCACCTTACATTGTCAAGGAACAAAGGCATCGCTTTGGGAAATGAGGTACACAGACCAAAGCCCTTGTCTATTCAACTGCCCCCAGGCATGTGAAAGCTGCAGAAAGAATTAAGAAGAGGGCTGAGCCCCGGTGGCGTAGTGGTTGTGCATGGAACTGCGACACCCTGGAATGGAGGGTCAATTCCAGCAGCGGCTTCCACAGGAGCAAAGGCTGGGCCTCCTACTCCCACCACCAGAGGGCAGTGATGCCCGAAAAACAAAAAAGAATTAGGAAGACTGAAGAAGAATTGGCGGGTCTCAGTTATGATGCTGGTAAGGAATCCTGAGGAGGCCAGGGACTGCCAGAAAGGGAACAAATGGGTGTTGGAAGACGTGGCCAGGATATGCCTCTAGCTGTACTTGGGGCATGTTATGAAGAGAAACCCGTTTGTCGGAGAAAGACACTGAGTCCTAAATAACATGTTGTAATGATGTAATATATGTATTCCTGCATCTGGTGTGGTTTCCTGGTTGGGGAGCATGCAGGACTCGTGCAGGTTGTAGCTTGAGTCCCTGAAGCTGCAGGCAGGTGGGGGAGCAGGCCGAGCTCGAGAAAGGCCCAGACAAAGGCGCATGAAGATGGCTCAGAAGCAGAAACTCAGAAAAGAGAAGGACCTGTCTCCTGGGCAGAGGGATTCAAGCTGCACGTCTCCTAAAAGGTCACAAATGAGTGCTCTAATGGGCTCAAAACAGTGCAACCGTGAGGCTGGCCCAGGACTAGGCCACGTTCCGTTCTGTTCTACATTGAGAGGACTTGGAGGCAGATAACTGCATAGTCTCCTTGTTCTGGAAAGACAAGCTACCCTTTCACATCAGGCCCAGCACTCTCTATAAAACAATTTAAAGTAATGTCTGCAGTGGCCAGAGATACACTCCCTTTCTCAGGTCTCTGCTAAGAGTTAGGTTCCAATAGCCAAACTCACTGCCATTGCCAACTCATCGCGACCCTTCCAGACAAGGGCCCTGTGCATTTCTGAGCCGGAAACTCTTTTTTTTTTTTGGGGGGGGTGGGCATCACTGCTTTCTAGTAGTGGGAGTAGGAGGCCCAGCCCCACTGCTGGAATCAAACCTCCATCCCAGTGGGCCACAGTCCCGTGCACAACCACGACGCCACTGGGGCTCAGCCCCAGAAACTCTTTATGAGAGTAGAAAAACTCTCCTTCCTCCTGCAGGACAGCTAGCTGGTGGTTTCAAACTGCCAACCTTGTGCGTGGCAGCCCAGAGCACAACCATTACACCACCAGGATCCGCCCCGCCAGAGCTGCTGGCCCTTTAACACTGCACGACCTACAGCGCAGTGCCTGGATTCGGACCTCTGGCCCGTACTTACTTCTTACGCATGTACGTACTCCTCCCCCTGGGCAGCTTTGGTGAGGTCCATTCACCATTATGGGCCGCTTAGCTGTAGCAGCCGGTAAACAAATGGATTAGTCTCCTTTGCCCCCACAATTGACAATTGACAAACTGCCTGGCCTGACCAAGTTTCTTTTGGCTTCTGTGATACGTTCCCCTTGTTTAAAAAAGAACAAAAATGGGACCACACCTGTTGTTGGAGGATTGGTGACAGACGAGAGAGAGAGAGAGAGAGAGAGAGAGAGAGAGAGAGAGAGAGAGAGAGAGAGAGAGAGA
>PVJH01022232.1:0-18011 GCA_004026705.1 Nesogale talazaci | reverse complement strand
CCTGCCTAAACACAGCCTCTTGAAGACTTTGGGATAGGATGCCTGGAAATGGGGGAGACTGAATCCTGTAGCTACCCAGTAACCTCTTCTCCCCCCCCCCCCAATCACACCGCAGAAGGGTGATTAATCACCCCAGGGCTAGGCTGGCGGCCTCTCCGGCAAGGCTGTTATTTCAAATCCACCTCCGTGGGTGGCACCTTCCCACCCTCCCCTTGGTGGCCCAAGTGCGGAGCCCAGGAGGGTAGAGGGAGAGGGCTGTCATCCATCAGCTGAGCCAGGGAGAAGGGTTTGGACTCCGGTTAACAGTGACCAACGATGGGGAAAAGAGAAACGAGATCCGCGGGAAGTCGCTTCGGCACAGGCCACAGAAATCATCTCTGACAGACAGACACACACACCGTTTTGCTTTAACCGGCTCCGCTGCGCAGGCTCGAGTTGCGGTCTCGCCTGGTGGAGTCTCTGCTTTATTCTCAGCAATTGGGGGAGGACGCGCCCCCACCTGGGAACCCCGACAGGGTTCCGGGCACCCAGGGAGCTCAGGGCTGGCAGCCGCGTGGCCTTCAATCGTCCACCTGTATCTCTTCATCAGACAGGTGCGGTGCCTGGGCCGCCGGGGAGGCCGGGCGGGGGCCTGGGGCACCGTCGGGCAAGGGCAAGACGAGGCGGCGCAGAACCCCGGGGGACAGCGCGCGCCACGAGGCCATGTCGGCGCGCAGCTCCTCCACGTCGCGCTTGAGCTTGGCCCGCCGGTTCTGGAACCACGTGACCACCTGCGCGTGGGGCAGGCCCAGGCGCGCCGCCAGCCCGTCGCGCTCCGACGGCGCCAGGTACTTCTGGAAGAGAAAGCGCCGCTCCAGCTCCAGCACCTGCTGCGCGGTGAAGGCCGTGCGCGACTTGCGCCGTCGGCGGCGGCCCACGGGGCAGGGGCCCAGCGCGCCCCGGGCGGCGCAGCCTGCGGGCAGAGGGGGAGGTGAGGCTCTGGCCCGGAATCGGCCTGGGCCCTGGAAGCAACCGCCAGGGAAGGGTCCGATCTAGGCGTGGGGAAGGGGTGTGGCGGGGTCCGGTTAAGGCGGGGGGAAGGGGGGCGTGGAGTTTGTCGGTCCTATCCGGGACCACTGAGGCACAGCACCCCATCGCGCTGAGGTCAAACGAAGGTCGGAGGGGCCTGCAGCTGAGGGGACGGGCGCTAGAGAGGCTGGGGTACCAAGGCCGCAGGCTGAGGGCGTCTGTGAATGGCAAGGGAGTGGGGGTGAGGGTGGGGAGAGGGCAGCGAAGGGTGGGTTGAGGATACCATTGACCCAAGGTCTGAAGCCGGGTCGGACCGCCTAGGGCAGGGCCTTGGAGGCCATCCGGAGTCCTCCATTGAAGAGACCCGCCAGTCAGAGGTGCCGAGGGACCTGGCCCTTCTTTACCCTCCTGGGACATACCTTACCCGGCCCTTCATGACAGCCCCTTCTCTAGCTTAATAGGGTGCTAGTGAGGGATGAGGAAACGTGGAATCCTGAGTTCTAGACGCCCCCACCCCCGCTGATGTAAGAAGGACCTTCTGTTTTCTGCGCCCCTTCTGGAAGAAAGCAGCAGAGTGGACCGAAGCCTGGCCTCCTGGAGAGACGCGAAGCTCACCTCCTAGTGCTTTCTGCGCCTGCACACATGCCCTGGTACCCCAGACTCCTGCCCGTGTCTCCACTAGCCTTTTGTCTTCCCACAGGCCTTTCTCTATCCCAACGCCCCGCCTACTGCGAACTGTCCCCTAAGGCTAGGCCCTTCCCCGCTGCGACTCTGGTGACCACTCCTAGCGGCGGGCCACGCTGCCTGGATGTGGGCGCGGGAACCCTCGGGAGCCGGAGCCCAGGAGGCGAGTCCTGGCATCTGACTGTGCAGGGGGCAGACTGTCGTAGCGGGACGAGAATGGACGAAGATCGAGCCTGACAACCAGGAGGCGAGGCTGGGGGGTGGGGGTGAGGGAGGTCTGGAGGGGGAGAACCCCGGCGGCGGAGTTGTTGACCATGCCCTGTCCTACCTTCAGAGGAGCGCTGCGGGACGCGCCCGTCGAGTCCGCAGAAAGTGCTACTTGTCAGCTGCTCCAGCGCGCACAGCGGAGATGCGGGACCAGGACCGGACTCCGGCAGCTGCGGCGCCGGAGGGCTGCGGGGGACCATGCTCTGGCCTAAAATGTCTGCGATGCTGAAAGGTGTCCGGGGTGTTTGGGACTCGGCTCCTGAGCTCATGGCGGGACGGTCCAGGCTGCGGTGGTCCTGCGGCTCCCTGTGCTCGGTTCCGCAGCCGCTAGCGCCCCAGTGTGTGGCTCCCGATCTGGGCCCCCAGCCTCGGACCCGCCCCCCACACTGGGTCTGAAGGCCGGCGTGCCCCTCCTCCTGCACCCTCCACCCCCTCTCGGAGCCGCAGTGGGTTGGGACTCAGTAGCTATCTCCCCCAGCAGCCTATTTCTAGAGGGAGGGAATTGCCAAAGGAGAAGCTTGCAGAACCGACAAGGGTCTGGAGTTGTCCTGCCTTTCAAGGGGGAGCTCCCGGATCTCCATGCGGGCTCCCTTCCCTGGCTTCCCACAGACTCTGTGTACCATACCGCTATCTCTCTGCGGAGTCGCCGCTCCGGCTCATAAACTCGGTGATAAAATTGTTGTCCCGGGATCCGAGGGTTGCAGAGGAGGGAAGTTGGAAGGGGAAAGATTATGGCTGCATGTGCCAGGGTCCTAGCCTGAAGGCAGCAGGCACTGCACCATCCCATCTGTCTCAGGTGCCTCTGTCTTCTGTCCAACCATACCCCCGGTCTTACCCCACCCTGCAGAACAGAACACTCTGCAAGTGTGTCCAGGCGACTGCAAGTGATTAATGCCACACTGGGGCTCCAGAGAAAAAGAGAGAGAGAGAGAGAGAGAGAACACTTAGGGCCACTGTGCAGTTTTGACTGGAGCTTGAGGATGAGTTGAGACAGGGGAACCAGCACAGGTGAATGGATCCCCTCTAACACCAGGGTTGGGCAGGAGAAGCTGTCTGCTTCCCCAGGGCTCAGAGGCTGTAAAAAGTCAGAATACTTGGAGAAGGCAGGAGACCCCTTCCTGTGTCTCCAGGGACAGGGTGTGGCCACAGCCAAGTAGGCCCTCCTTTCTGGAGGGAGGAGAACCAGGCTCCCTGTGGGTAGGTCTTCCTGCGTCCTAGCTCAGTTGCGCAGGCTCTGTCTCTTTAGTGAACGTCTGTAGTCAAGTCCACGTGAACGTGGGTCAAGGAATGAAGGAGGTGGAATGCTTGACGTATTTGAAAGGTGGCGCTGGTGAAGCATCGTGAAAGCGTCTCTTCAAGAAAGTTCATCCGGAAGACGTCATTATCGCTCACACACTTTGGATATGTCTTCAGGAGAGATCAGTCCCAGAAAGAGGACAGCAGAGGGCCCGTGGAAAAGAGGAAACTGACTGGCTCATCAAGGACATGGATTGACACAGTGGCCACAACCGTGGCCTGAAACTTGTGCGGATGGCCCGAGCCTGACCAGTGTTGCACTCTGTTGTCTGGGGGGTGATCTGCATGTATCATCTGAACTGACTTGATGTCTGATGGCCCCACGGCAAGAACAGCTAGGGCCCCCAGCTCCTGGAAGTTCAGAAACTGGGGAGCAGAGCCAGGTGCTCACTGCCAGTGACAGGAAAGAGTTGGAGCAGCTTTGGTGAACCCAGCCAGACTCCAGAACACGCAGACTTGCCGACCAAAGGGGAAACGTGGGCCTGGGATAGTCATTCCTCTTTACCCGCTTCCTAACACCCGATCCTGGTCCTGGCCTTGAACCACAGCCGAGCCGCCCACAGTCCTCTCTGCCAGAAGAAGGCAGCACTTAGAGCCGACAACACCACAGCTGGCTCTGGTAGTAGCCCCCTTCCCCCTCAGGTGAGGTTTGGGTTCACATCTCAAGTCCTAGTGGCTTTCTGGAGGTTTTGCAAATAGAGGCAAGAACATGGAGGATCCCAGCCACGCCCACCTCACCACACCTGCTTGCCTTTCGCCTTGTTTGTGTGCAGGGCCCTTCTGTCCAGGGCAAGTGGGATCTGCAGGTGTGTGTGTGTGTGTGTGTGTGTGTGTGTGTGTGTGTTTGTGTGTGTGTGTGTTGGTGGTGGTGGTGCGATCCCAAATAGGACTTGGGAGACCCAGGATGGAGCCAAGCAAGAAAAGCACTCTGATCAGAACGTTGGGCTCCTGGGCTGGGCAACTCAAGCAGCCAGGAGTCCCGACCCGGCTGGCCGTCCCGCACACACGGAGAAACCCAGGGTGTTCTTGGTACGGGCTCCCTCCAATGCTGGCCCCACCCCCAACACACAGTGGAATACACACATAGCTCTGCGGGGCCACTGCTGGGTCAGGGTGCAGAGCTGGGCCACAGCAGCAAGCTGAGATGTTAATTGGTTATTAATGACAGGGAGGGGGGACTGTAGGAGGACAGGGAAAGATCCCGACCTCCAAGTCGGAACCATTTTAGTAGTTTCACGTAAACTGAGTTAAATGGAGTCCCAGGAGGCCGCTGAAACTGCCCAGCCATGTCTTGGGCCTGTCACCAAGGAGGCATTGTGACCTTCACTCCCCTGTCGTCTCTGCAGCTTTTATGGCCTTCTCTCCCTCTGCTCTCAATTACATGAGAGTGTGTCTGTGGAGAGGGTCCAGCTCCCCTAACCAGCCATCACCTCTGCTCCCCTCCCATCTCCGCTGCCTGGGTGACTCCCCTCCCCCTTCAGCCCCATCCAGGTACAGGGATTGAGCCATCCCCCAGAAGTGCATTGCTGGAGGGGAAGGAAGGAAATGGGAAACCAGCAGAGGGAAGGGGCCACTGACAGCAGAGGCCCCATGGGGTCTTCTCCCTGAGCATGGCCTAGTCCAGACTGTGGCAGTGGCGGGCCCTAGGAGGGGGTCTTCCAGTGTAGCCTTTGGAACTTGAGCTGGGGAGAAACCAGATCCTCAGAGGGGGGCTAGCAGGAGGATGAGTGATTAATGAGGGAGATTAAGAGATTAAACCTTGGATCTGGGTTTGGGGGGCACTCAGCTGTCTCCTTGGACCCCCGCTCACCCCCCCCCCCCCCACAGGGTGGACTGTCCCTCCACTGGGGGGAGGGGGCAGCTGCTAGGCTGTACTCTCTGCCTACTGGCATGTGCTACCTCATGGCTCTCCGCTCAAAGCAGGGGACCCCAGTCTTTACAACGCCCCCCTTCCTCCCAAGTCCAGCGGGGTTTCTCGGGCAGCTTTTCAAAGTTGCCAAAATCCTTGGATTCTCCCTCTCTCTTTCTCTCTCTCTCTCTCTCTCTCTCTCTCTCTCACACACACACACACACACACACAGAGAAATGTCAGGGTCCTCCCTGGAAAGGACATCCTGCTGGGCAGTGAGGAGTGGAAGACCCCCAGCAGACACAGGGACTGAAGCCATAGTATCCGATGAACAGCCCTGAGGACCTAACAGCACCTGCGCCCTGCCTCTCAGAGAGCCGCACACCCTGTCTGTCCAAGCTGGAGGTGCCTTCATTGTCATTGAAGGATACTTTTCCAGCCTCTCCCATTTCCTCTGGGGCGCCCTCATTTTACTCTCCCCCCACGCCCACCTTTCACTCCTGGCCTTGCCCAAGGCCCACTCCCTTCCAGCAGGGACCCTCACAGAGCAAGCCTGGCCCGTGGTCCCAGCCGCGCCCCCTCCCTCTCTAGTACATCTTGCTCAAATCAAGGACCTTCCCTGCAGGAGCTCGTGTTTCTCTGAATTTTGCCAGTGTGTGTGTGTGTGTGTGTGTGTGGGGGGGTGTCTAGGATTTAGGAATCAGCCCCTAGGGGAGGCAGACTGGCACAGTCTGAGAGATGAGCTTGCCCCCCTTCCTTGAGGAAGTCTGGTGCCTGGAGAGAGCTGGGAAAGTTTCTTGCATCTCACATCTCACAAGTTCTTTGTTTGTTCTTTTTTAATTTTAACTAAGTGTTACTGTGGAGGGAGTAATTCAGATTTGTACATTTCCCTTGCATGAGCCGCAGGTTTCTTAGTGCTTTTTGGCCCTAACCTTGATGGAAAGTGAACCCAGTGCCGCCAGCCTGTGAGTCCTCGGCTGAATGACTGTCACCCACACCCCTGAGACTCGGCATTCAAGGAAAGTCCTTCACTGGATCTCTCACAAGTCTCCCCTCCCCCAATCAGGAAGAGAGCCGTTCCTAAAGCAGGGGCACTCCCGCTGCCAGGTGTGAGTGGTCAGGCAATGGGGGCTGGGGGCGGTTGACTGGAGCCAGTCAGAGATGCCCCTCCCTGAAATAACTCCACCGAGAGGGGGCCAGGGCAGCATGGTGGCCAGAAAACCGAGAGAACCGTGGGGGGATGCTCCCGACGGGGGTGCACGGGGAGATCGGAGGGATCACAGGGGACTGGGCAGGCCCAAGAAGGGGAAAGGAACCCATAGGCCAGAGCCCGCAGCTGGCCCGCAGGCACCACCTGGGGAGAGGCTGGCAGCTGCCACTCGGTGCTGCCCCCGCCCCCGCCGCCCACAGAGGGAAGAGAGGCGGGGGTGGAGAGGCCAGCACCGGCCTCGCTGGCTGCACCTCGGTCCCAAACCGCGGGTCCCCGGAGGCTTCCCTCCGAGGTTGCAGCGGACACCTCGCTGCACGGGCCCCGGCTCACTCAAGAGCCCTGGGGATGTCCGACTGTCACCGCCCTCAGGTCTCTGCGAGGTCCGCGGAGCCCTGCGGCTCTGGCCAGGCCTCTGCCCCCTCCCCTCGGGTTACTCCTTAGAAACCACGGCTGGACAGCAGTCTGGTGCCCGTGCCGGGCGGGGCGGAGCCCAGAGCTGCGAGGCTCTCTGCGCCAAGGGAAGGGGACCTAATCGGGACCTCGCGGTCTGGGCTGGCAAAGGCGCGGACCCCACGGAGGACAGGCGGCGGCCGCGACACTCAGGCCTTCCAGGACAGCGGAAGAGGGAGCACAGGCGCCAGGGCCTCCGCAGGGGGCCGGAGAGTCTGGGCTGTGGGGAGGCAGGCTCCGGGGTCCGGGAGGCACCGCGGCCCGCTCTGCGGAGCTCGCCACCCCCACCCCGACCCCCCGCGCACGGCCCTCGTCGTCCGCGATCTTTCCCGGGGCAGCGGTCGTTTGGTTGCGTTTTCCCCGGAAGCTCGGGCGAAAAGCGGGCAGCAGCCAGTGGGCAGGAGCTCGCTCGCTGGCCCGCATCGTCCACTCCCGGCCCGGCACCCCTGCCAGCCACGCGGGTTCCTGCCCGCAAGCGCCTCGTTTTTGCGATCCGGGCGCTTACACTCGGGCGCTGGGGGCGTGATGCAGCCCCCACCAGCTGGCGGGTCTCAGATCAGGCCGGCAGGGAAGTCCGCTTGTTAGGGATTCCCAGCCAGGCCCCTGCAGAGGGGCCTTGACAACACAGGCATTGGCTTCCATGACACCGCAGCCCCTCTTGCAGACAAGAGCGTGGGCATTGCTAAACGGCTTGTTGAAGGCAGGGTAATGGCCTGAAATGTGAACCTCAGCTGATTGGCTCCAAAATTTTTGGTAAAGGAATGAGAAAGGCTCGCTCAATTAGGCAGGGGAGCTCGCATTTCCCAGAGCTGCCTTTTCTCCTCTGGACATGAATTCTTCTTAAAGACCCTCTCTTGGCCCTGGCTTGTCTAGCCTCTTGGAAGGACTGGCAGAATCCAGGAAAAGGCCCTCCTTTCATCTAACTCGTGGAGCTCCACTCCCAATGAAGCCTCCTTCCTGCACTTCGAAGGAGCCCTGGTGGTGGTGATGTTGAGTGCAAACTTTGGACTCTTCACTCCAACATCGGCAGTTCAAACCCACCAGCCATCCCATGAGAGAAAAGGGAGGCTATACTGGGAAGCCCTCCAGGGGCAATGTAAGACAGAAGACATGCAGTGGATGTGGGGTGGTCCTCCTTGGTCTGCACAAACTCGTGGATCCGTGGTGCACTTTCTTTAGAACCTCACTCTTTCCTCACTCCTGCAGCAGCCTCTGTCCAACCCTCGCCCCCCTCCCCACCCCCACGCCCACCTTGGTTTAGAACCCCGTACCACATGCTAACACAGGGAGGCCTCGGGCTCCAGGGAGCTCACTGAGTTTCACGCGTGTCTTTGAGGGGGTGTGGGTGAAAAACCGAGGAGCTCAGGGCAGTGTGGGGGCAGCAGAGTGCCAACAAAGCAGAAGTGTGTGATGGGACAGGAAGGAGAGAGGAAGACCCTTCTTTTTTTCTTTCAGTTTTTATTTCAAAAAATAAAGCCACAGTTAATTTGACATAAATATCTGGGAAGGGGACGGGGGGAGGGCAGGGCAGGGGCTTGGCCCCTACCTCCTCTTCTCTTTCACACTGTATTGTAAGAGCAAAGGGGATGGCTAAAGAGAGAACGAGGGGGAGAAACAAGTGGTCAGTGGGAGTGACCTTCCAAATCTTCCCATCAGAGGCTCCCCCCCAACATACATACACACACACACACACACACACACACACACACAGAACCCTGGGCCTGACTCACTTTGCCGAACCAGCGGGAGAGCCATATCTGCTTCATGGTCATGTGGTCAGGGAGAACTTCATTGTCAAAAAGGAGCTGGATCTAGGGAGGCAGGTTGGAGAGACACACAGATTTAGGGACCTCCTTCTTGGACTCCAGATGACTCTGTGGCTCCCTCTTTAAAACCCCTTACTTCGAAAAGCAAACAAACCAACAAGACTAGACCGCAGGTGGAACTCACGTTCTGGGGATTTAGCATTAAGCGATGGCACAGGACCCTCCGGAGATGGCGGACTTCAGCTCTGACGGAACACCTGACGTACTTGTTCTGGGTTCGGGGCAGGGAGGGCAGGAGACAAGGTCGGGTGTGTGAGGGAAGAGGCAGCCCGGGGGGGAGGGAGGTAAGTCTCTTTAGAGAGGCCTTCCCCTCAACCCCTCTCACCTGCAGGACGCTTTTATTCTTGTCTTTGCCAGAACTGGGAGGGGGGGGGGAACAGACACAAGTTAGGGAGCCCTTCTGCCCCAGCCAAGCCATGGGGTACTCTTCAAGGGACGCAGCATACCCTCCCGGCTAGACCTCTGTCCCCAGTCTCTCTGTGTCTTGGGGGCATGGGCACTGTCATCCCAGGGACCCCACCCCACCCAGACGCTGCCCCTCACCTCAGCCGCTCCAGGCACAGGCTCAGCTGCTCATCATAGCGATAGTAGTGGGCTTTGGAGTGGTCGAAGCTGCTGAAGGGCAGGCCCAGGTTGCTCAGGGCTGGCTCTGAGGGAGACATGGTAGGGAGGTGGCTGCCATGGGTCCCAGACTCCTCTCACCCCAAAGAGCAAAACCAGGTGAAGGGGAGCGGGAATGCCCTGGGGGCCTTGCTCTCAGGGTCCTCCAGCTGGGACGAGGGACATACCTTCTCCACTGGGCTGGGTGACCCGGTCCAGGCCTCGGGACTGGTAGAATTCCCGAATCCGTTTCTCTTCACCTGGAAGGGGGTGAAACGTGGAAAGTGAACTATCATGAGGCCTAGGAGGTATGGCGCTGGGTGGGGCCTCCTTATCCTCCCGCCTTTCCCAGGGTGCTTGTGCTTCTCTCTCTTTAAAAAATCATTTTCTTGGGGGCTCGCACAACTTTTATCACAATCCAGCCAGCCAGCCATCGTGTCAAGCACATTTGTACATGTGTTGCCATCATCATTCTCAAAGCATCTGCTTTCTATTTGAGCCCTTGGTGTCAGCGCCTCATCTCCCCTCCCCCCTCCTCCCCCTTTTTTAGGAATCGTCAGGCTCCCCCCCCCCCCCAACTCTTCTTCTCTGAAAGGTTTCCATCTTCAGCAGGCTTTACCCTCTTAGTCCTTCCTCACTCGGCATTCTTCTGGCTAGCGGTCCCTTTCAGCTTGCTGGTGCCCACCAAAGCCTTTGCCCCCCTCAAGCTGCCATCAAGAACGTGTCCCATCTCCCTCCCCCTCCCCCTTCAGGCCCCCCAGAACCACTCACTATCCTGCAGGCCGGGCACTAGCTTGTACACGATGTCCTGCATGACCCGGTCCAGTTTGAGGTTGAGCAGCGGCTGTGTCTCGTGGATCTTGATGTTGCACATGGGGCAGTACTTGCTGGTTTGCAGGTATTTGACGATACAACTCTTGCAGACTGCAGGGAGAGAAAGGCAGGCGCTCGGGCACCCTGGGAATTGGGGCTCGTGGGCCAGGCCGGCCGGGGCGGACAGATGGGACAGTCGGAAGGGAAGTCGAGCCCGGGCGGAGGCAGGGCAGGGGCTGGTGGTCAGCGTGGTGGGGTCTGGGGCCCCGGGTGGGAACCGAGGCACTCACAGGTATGAAGACACTCCGTGATGGTGGTAGCGTCCACGAAGTAGCCGGCACACAGGCAGCAGACGATGTGTTCGTTCAGGTCTTTGATCTTCACTCGGACCTCCTCCTGCGGACACACCCTCTGTCAACCATCACCCGCCCCGGCTCCGGGGCCCCTTCCCTGCATGGGAGGAGCCTCTTGGATCAGATCGCTCCACCAAGACCAGCTCCCGGCCCCACGGGCAGGGTATTAGCGACCTGGGACGGACACGCTCCCTCCGCCCAGCAGGGGGCCCCGAGCACCGTGGGGGCTCCCTTCACGTGGACTCGCCCGACCCCTCCTTTCCCAGGGGAGACTACACGCCCGGGGGCGGCACAACGCGCAGGCGTCCTAGCCTGGAGTTTGGCAACTCGTCTGGAAGCGCGCAGGCGCGCTGTCGGGGGAGACGCCGGCTCTGCGCAGGCGCACTGGGCGCCCGGCCAGCCACCACCCGCCCTCTAGCCGGCCCCACTTCGCACAGCTAGCCGACCACAGCAATAACCCTGCTGCCTCTGCACCTCGTTCCGTAGCGGGTCCATCTTGTACACTGACTGGAGCTGGTTCCGAAGCCTCATCGCGATCGCAATCTGGCCCCCCTGAGGAGACGCCATCTTAAAAGCTGATCCAGGCCTGCCACTTCCGGTGCCGTGTACAGGGCGGGACTTGTCTCCCAGCAACGAGGGCCTAGGTCTTTGGCGATTCGCTAAGCCCTCTGTAAGGCCCCGCCCACACCCCTTTTTACCCGTGCGCTCACCTGAGCCTTACTGGCCCCTCCCCCTCTTCGATCAGTAATTAAAGAGTGCAGGGGGCTGAGGGGAGGGGTCCTATCGCTAGAATCTCCACCGAGGGTCTGCGCCCTGGACCCTCCCCGACCCCGGGACTAACTTTTGAAGCCAGCGAAAGACTGCCCCTTCCAAAAGGCCCGACGGGCCCCGCCCGCCACCGCCCGGGGTCTTCGGTCTCCGGCGACGATGAGCCCAGAGAAGAAGCCCCTCCAGGGCGCTGTCACCTGGTGGCCCGCTGAGCCCGCCCTGCGGAGCCTCAGCCCGAGGGCAGACCTGCTCCGCGCTCCGCGGCGGCGGGAGTTTGCCTCGGCTTCGCGGAGTCTCGGAGAGGGGGCCCGGGGGTGGGGGCGGCGGAGGGAGGCCCCCCGGGGACTTGGTCGCCATCCTAACCCGCCCCCCCCCCTCCGTCTCCCCCTGCTGCCGGGGGTCCGTGGGGGAGCAGGCCCTGGTTAATGATGATGATTTAATCATCGGCGCCTGCGGAGGCCTGGGACAGACTAATGCAGAGCAGATGCCTGAGGAGGGGGGAGAAAGCAGAGCACAGCGGCCCGAGCCCAGGCAGCCGGCCGGCGCTCGGACGCAAGGTGCGGGAGACCCGGGGCGTGCAGGGCACACCCGCCGGGCGGTCCCTGCCCTCTGGGGGCTTACGGGGGAATTTTAAAACAGGGCTGCAAAACGGGGCGGTCTGAGTGCCAAGTGCACGTGGAAAGGAGACAAGAGACCCCAGTGGAGATCTTGAACCTGCCAACCGAAAAACGGGAGAAAAGGCTTTCTGGAGGGGGTCTTTCTGTGGACACAGTTGAGAACGACAGGTTGGAAGTGTGGTGGAGTAGGAAAGACGGTCGAGGGGGATTACTGGAGGAGACTGGAAGAGGCCTAAGCAGGGTCCTTCCGCAGGGGCAGGGGTGGGGGTGGGGTGGAGATGAGGGTGGGGGTTGCCTCACTCTCGAGCAGGGATTTGTAACCCCAGAGCAGTGGGGAGTTGGCCAATTTTACGTAGAGAGATTTATCTAGTGAAGGGGAGGCTCTGGGTCCATTAATAATCAGAGTGAGGGAACGTGAAAGGGCAAAGGCTTACACTATTCGAATTCCTTCCCCAACCGCTTTGCTGCTGCATGTCACCTTCGGCTCAACTCTGGAGGTGGCCGGGCCTGTGGCCTCTGCACTGCTGTCCCTTTGCCCTTAGTAGCTCACCCTGTTTCATCTGTTCTCAGCCCGGAAGCTCAAGGAGTCTGTGAAAACGTATTATGACATGGGCAGGAAGGGAACTTTGCGAAGGGGTGGAGGTGCTCATTATTTTCATGGTGGCTTCATGTCCGCTTGTCATAATGTGCCCACTGTACAATTGGCCACGGTCCATACGTGCACTTGTCTTCTGTCCATTCTACCCCAGGAAAGCTGTTAGAAACGAAGGTAATAAACCAGGTGGTTTCACTTCTCAGTTCAGAGGCCCCCCTAAAGGATGCTTTTTCCACCAGGATAAAAGCCAAAGTCCTTAGAATGTTTCTTCCATGGTTTCTCCCATCCACACTGACTGCCTTACTGTTTATCCCAAAGACACACCAGGATACATGCCTACCTCCTCTGTGTCCCTCCAGGAATCATTTCTTGCCCAGCGTTCCAAATGGCCCCTTCTATTGCTTCCTTCAAGTCTTGACTCAAATAGTACATTCATGAGGCATTTTCTGGTCACTTGATCTAAATCACTGCTCTCCACCCCTTCACTTAGTATTTTCCTTCTTTGCTTTAGTTTCCTCCTTGGCATTTATAACTGTTATATGAGTATGCACTGGCTATTTATATTTCTTTTTTTTTAATCTTTTTTTTTTTTTGGCATCACGGCTCTCTGGTGGTGGGAGTAGGAGGCCCAGCCCCACTGCTGGAATTGAACCTCTGTCCCAGTGGGCCGCAGTCCCGCGCACAACCACTTCGCCACCGGGGCTCAGCCCTCTGAGTTTTTTTTTTTGTTGTTGTTTGTTTGTTTTGTTTTTTGCCATCACTGTTCTCCAGTAGTGGGAGTAGGAGGCCCAGCCCCACTGCTGGAATTGAACCTCCGTCCCAGTGGGCCGCAGTCCCGCGCACAACCACTTCGCCACCGGGGCTCAGCCCTTATTTATGTTTCTTAAGAAAACAAAAGCCCTCTCTCCCTCACTAGAATGTAAATGCAGCAGTGGCAGGAAATTTTCCCCTTTTTTCTCCTGTGGCGTTCCATAAGATGAATCCATCGGTCAAGAACGAGTCCTGCTCACATTGTAGGCATTCAGTCGGAGCTTCAAGGGCAAGCACACAAAGATGTCTTGGTGGTGGTGATGAAGGCCCAGATTAGGGTTTTATTGGTGGGTATGGAAGGGGGGAGGCTGTTACCTGGATATTTCAGAGGACAGTGCAAAAGGAGGAAGTAGAGAATTGGTTTGAGTCCTGGGTGAGAGGATGAATGAAGCCCTGGGGGTGGGGGGGTGGCCTCAGGGTGGCAGTAGGAAAGGCAGGTGGAAGTAGACCAGCAGGCTGAGAGCACACAGGGGCTGGAATACAAGAAGTGTCAGAACCAGGGTTGGCGGTCTCCATGGTACTGCAGAGGAGTGCGGGAATTGAGAAGATTGGAGTGGGGGCAACCTGAGCAGACACAGTGAGAGAGAGAATGGAGTCTAAGCTTTGAAGAACACTCATGCTTAGTGGAAGAAGTAGAAGACAGGTAACAGTGAGTCCAAAGATCCTGAATAAGGTAATATTACAGAAACCAAAGGAGCCCTTGTGACTAAGCTGGTCACACTTTCGGCTGCTACCCTCCAGGGAGACAGTTCAAAACTAGCCGCAGCTCCGAGGGGAAAGTACGAGGCTTCTGCTCCTGTCAAGATGGACGGTATCAGAAACCCACAGAGGCAGCTCCGCTCCGCCCTAAAAGAGCACTCTGGGTCGGAATCAGTTCGACGGCAGTGCGCTTCGAGACAAGCCCGAAGAAGGCAGTTCGAGGAACTCTGTCAGAGAATGGACACTGGGTGCTGGAGTTCTCTGCTGAAGGACCAGCATTGTGGCTAAAACAACACACCAAGGCCATGAAGGCAGTGGGTGGGGAGAGCAAAGAGGAGATACACACAATCTCTTTAGAAGAGCCAGGTCCCTATTTTGCCTGGAGGATGGAGACCGGGAGACAGTGGGGGGCTAAGCGGACAAGAAAAACGGAAGAAAGGAAGAGGGGGACTAGAAGCATTGGAGCAAGGGCAGTAAGGAGATCCAGTGAAAGGGCATGCCTGGAGCATGGCCTCTCGTGGCGCTGTAGACTCAGAGTTCGGGCCTGGACAACAGAAAAGTGGGTAAAAAGGGTCGTTGGGCAATGTAAGATATGACAAAATAATAATTCACAAATTATGAAGGGTTCATGAGGAAGGGAGGAGCAGAGAAGAAAGGGGAAAATGAGCTGATACCCAGGGCTCAAGCAGAGAGCAAATGTTTTGAGAATGATGGCAACAAATGTACACACGTGCTGGACACCATGGATGTACATACGGATTGCGATAAAGAGTTGTATGGGGAAAAATTGTACGAGCCCCCAATAAAATGATTTTTTTAAATGTTCAATCTCACCAGAAATCAAATAAGTGCAAATTAAAACAAGAAAAAAAAAAGAGTTGGGGCTACAGGCACAAGGGACATGGGGAGACAGACCTCAACAGAGGGGTGGGGCACTCACCCCAGGGCCTCCATCTTCAATGTGAACTAGCAGGAAACATCCTTTTCTGAAGACCACCGAGGGACAGGCAAGCAGGAACTGGGTGTTTAAGTCCAGCAGAGACATTCCTGGCCTTGGAACTGACACTGGTGGCCTGTGATCTTCTTTTTAGTATTGTCAGCCCAAATGATAGTTTCAATTCTCAAATGCCACCTTAGAGTGAACATCCTGCTCTTGGATGCTCCAGAATGACGTTCCAAAGCTGTGTGTATTTTTGTTTGTAAATGCCAGCTGTGCGGCTGTAGGAGCCAGGGAGGTACAGGCAAGCTACCTTTTATTTTTCTCATTGATTGACTCATTGATTCATTTAAAAGGATTTATTCAGGTTGGTCTGGGGTAAGTCCTTGAATGACAGAGTCAGGGTGTGCATCATCCCCTCTGCTCCCCAGGGGGAGAGGAGGATGGGCCCGCAGAAGCCACAGGCCTGCCCCAGAGAGTCCGCATGTCTTTGATGTCTTTCTAGGCTGCCTTTGTGTCCTCTTCCACCCTGTATCTCCGACCCTTTTGGAGAGCTAAGGCGAACTGCAGAGGCTCATGCGCCCCACAATCCTGAGAAAAGGGCTGGGCTTCCAGGAGGGCTGGATGAGGTCATCAGATTGCTGTGCCCCACCAAGATAGCAACACAGCTGCCCAATGGGCAGAAGGAGGTTTGGGGCAGAGTGGGAAGAGCTGGGGTGCAGGAAGCCAAGGCTGGGTGGATGTATTCTTACTAAAACCTCTCTGATCCCTTCCTCCCCATCCACACTCAGAGCCCACCCCCTTTCCTCTGGGCAAAATCTTCCTCTGAGAACCCCCAGGAGGCTGGGGGGCGGGGAAAGAGTCCCCATTTCTCTGTCTTGCTGTCCAGATATCACTCCTGGTTCCCAAGGGAGAAAAGACCCCCTCACCCTGCCCCAGGCCTCAGGCTGCCAGCCCATCTGCTGGGGAGAAAGAAAGAAGGGGCAGAATTTTTCCCAGGGGACCTTGGGAAATCGATGAGAAGAGCCAAGCGCCTTAGGAGCCCCATCTTGGAAACTTGGAAGGCGTTTTTTGGGGGGCTCGAGGCAGAAACCTATGGCTTTGGTGCAGCGGGCCGGCTGCTCAGACCCCACCGTGTGCCCGAGGCAAGCGGAACTGCTCGTCTGGTGCCCACTCACAACGGGGTGGTAGGGTGCCCCCCTCCCCGCGCCCAGTCTCACCGGCTCCGAGGCGCCAGGGCCCCCCCGGGGGCCGGGCCGGGCCAGAGAAGGTAATGTAATTCCGGCCCTGGTAACCCGATTATGGCGGCCTGCACCGGGCCGGGCGGCGGCAGGGGCGGGTCTAAGGCGCAGGGGCCCGCCCGGCGAGGGTCCCATCCCAGGAAGAGTAGGAGTTCGCCACTTCCAGCCCCCCCGTCCCCAGCCAAAGGTCACAAGGTCACGGAGCCGCTCCTTTTTTTCACTCTCCTCCTTTGGGGTGTGATTTCTGGGGTTCTGATGAGGTGGGGGGGACCCTCACAAGGCCAAAGTGTCGCCTGCAGTCATTTCGTCCCCTCACCTTTTTAAGGTGGTGGGCATGTGAGCATAGCCGCCCTAGGGTTAGGGGGGCAGCGTCCCCCTGCAGGGGTAAGGGCTGCATTGACAATCCGAGGTAGAGAACCCTCCCCAAAGCCCCACCGTCCTGGGCTGTCCAGGGTTCAGTTACGCACCGGTCCACTCTCTGGGATTTCAGAAAATCGAAATAATAATTCAAAAAACCTGGAGAACCGCACCCATTCCTGGCTTGAAGGAACAGGGTGCAGTGAGGACCTGTAAGGAAGGCTGGGGGCGTGCGGGATCCTTGGCCAACAATGATTGTCCCCCGCCCTAAGGCCACCGGACGCATCTTGCCAGCCCCTTCCCACACCTGTCCTCTTGCGGGGTCTCCAGCTCACCCGGCTGCGTTCAAAAGCTGCCTCTCATCCCGGCTGGGAAGCCACAACGAGATTTGAACTTCCAGGGCCTTGAGACGGTGTCCACAACGAATCCAGGCGTCCGCCGGCAGGACCCATCGGACAGCAAAGAGTGGGGGCCGAGGGAGGGGGCACCTGTCGAGGAGGAGTCCACGAAGCCGAGGCGGTCCCAAGCGAAGGCCGGTGAGGCTGTGGGCACCGTCAGCATCCCGGCTGACTCCGAGCCGGGCAGGGTTCCTAACACCCGGCCACCTTCCCCCCACCCCCATGCCCGCAGGTCAGTCTCCCTCGTGCTCAGCGCAAACCGGCGTCTCTTCCCCTTTAACAGGCCCGGCCCCGCCCCTGCCCTACCCCCAGCCCGCACTACCCACCCGGGGTGATCTGTCAGTCACAGCCACAGCTGGAGCCGGCCAACCCTCTTCACCCCGGACCCTGGCAGCAGCCGGGCACCCCGGCCTCCATCTGCGGCTCAGAGCCAGCGCGGGCGCTCCCAGGGGGCCCCCCCCAACTCGCCCAGCTCTCCCGGGATGAGAGTCCCCGCGCGGACCGTGGACAGTGGAGCAGCGCACGGGCGCGGCTGCTCCCTGTGCACAGGGATGCTCCTGTCACCGGGGCCCCGGCGCCCCGCGGTGGCCAGCTCCCCGGATCCCTGAGGCCGCTGTCCCAAGCGTGCTGTCACCAGGGTCCCGGAACCGCCCAGAGCCACCTCTCCCCAACTGTGAGCCCCCTGAGGTCCTCTCGGGCCAGGACCCATGGAGCCGGAGGTGCTGGCCGCGCACAACCTCCCGCACCACGAGCCAATCAGCTTCGGCATCGATCAGATCTTGAGCGGCCCCGAACACCCGGGGAGCGGCCTGAGCGGCGGCCGCGGGGGCGCGGGCCCAGGGGAGAATGCGGCGTTCTCGGGCGGATTCCACAGCGCGGCGGCTTACGGCCCCACGGGTTCCCTGGCCCCGCTGGTCAGCAGCGCGGGGGTAGGCCCGGGCGGGGTCATCCGCGTCCCAGCGCACCGCCCGCTGCCCGTGCCTCCGCCCGCAGCAGGCGCGCCCTCCGTGCCGGGACCCTCGGGCCTGGGCGGCGCCGGGAGCCTGGCGGGCCTCACCTTCCCCTGGATGGACAGCGGCCGCCGCTTCGCCAAGGACCGGCTCACGGGTGAGGTCGTGCGGGCCCTCCAGCTGCTTTTGCCCCACGCGGGCCTCGGGTTCACCTCGGATGCTTCGGCCTTTTCCCAGGCCCGCACACAGCTCATCTCTGCCCCCTTCCCCGCCCCCCCACCCC
>PVJH01022231.1:0-37052 GCA_004026705.1 Nesogale talazaci | reverse complement strand
TGGCTGATACTATGAAAAGCAACAACATTAGAATTATCAGTCTGCCGGAGGATGAGGCATCAAGAAGACCAACATCCAAAATAGTGAGGGAATGCTTAGAGGAAAACTTCCTTAGCTTAATGAATGAAAACCAGATAACCATACAGGAAGCCAAAAGAACACCAGCTAGACTAAACCCCAAGAAGAAAACACCAAGGCATATAGTTGTTAAACTATCCAATTGTCAGGAAAAAGAGAAAGAGAAAATTATGAGAGCAGCTAGGGGAAAAAGGGCAATCACATACAAATGCAAACAGATTAGAATATGCTCAGACCTATCAATGGAAGAGAGGAGAGGGTGGAGCAGCCTATTCCGAAAATTGCAGGAACACCATGCAAACCCAAGAATACTCTATCCAGCCAAATTATCTATCAAAATTGATGGAGAAGTAAGAGTCTTTCCAGAAAAGGAAAATCTCAGATAATATGCCAAAAGGAACCCAGCCCTACAAAAGATTCTCACCGACCCACTGGGAGAAGAACAGACACCAACTAGCACACACAGAACGAATCTACCCAGAAACAGTCAAAGGGTTAACAGCCCCCAAGATTATTCTGGCTCAGAGATGAAATAAAGGCAAGAATGAACCACAAACATACATGGACACAACCCATGGAAATAGAAAAACATCCAATCCAAGAGCGATAAAATGGCAACACAGAGTGCACAGATAGATGTAATAACCCTAGATATTAATGGATTGAATTTGGGCCTTAAGAGACAGAAATTAATAGACTGGCTTAGAAAACATGCCCCCTCAATATGCTGCCTACAGGAGACATGTCTTGAGATCACAGAAAAACATATATTGAGAATCAAAGACTGGAAAAAAATATACCAAGCAAACAGCAATTCCAAAAAAGCAGGGGTAGCAATCCTAATCTCAGATAAAATTGACCTCAAAGTGCAAACCATAATAAGAGACAAAGAAGGACACTACATAATGCTTAAGGGAAGGGTCGACAATGATCCAATAAGCATTTTAAATATATATTCCCCGAATAAGAGACCCACAGAATATGTAAACCAGACACTTCATACAATGAAAAAAGAAATTACAGCCTCAACAATTATAGTGGGTGACTTCAACACACCACTCTCTGAGAAAGACAGATCACAGGGAAAGAAACTCAACAAAGAGGTGAAAGATCTAAATACTACAATTAGACAGTTTGACTTGGTAGATATCTACAGGGTCTTTCATCCAAAGGAAAAGCATTTCACATTCTTCTCAGCCCCACATGGAAGTTATTCGAAGATAGACCACATACTGGGACATAAGGAGAGTCTACATAAATTTAAGCATATTGATATCATACAGAACTCACTCTCAGACCACTCTGCCATTAGGTTGGAAATCAACAAAAGGAAGATGAGGAGAACTAGAGAAAATAGTTGGAGAATGAATAATGTGTACTGCCCCAGATCAGAGAGGAAATTAAAAAATTTCTAGAAACCAACAAGAATGAAAGCACGACATACCAAAACTTATGGGACACAGCAAAGGCGGTCTTAAGCGGAAGTTTCATTGCAATACAGGCACACCTGAAAAAGGAAGAGCGTCTCATAACTGATACGTTGACACAGAATTTGCGAAAACTACAGGAGAGTCAGAGGATAATCCCACTAATAGCAAAAGAAAAGAAATAATAAAAATCAGGGCTGAGATTCAGGAGAGGGAAAATAAGAACACAATGGAAAAAAATAACGCTGGTAAAAGTTGGTTCTTTGAAAAAATTAACAAAATTGATAAACCATTGGAAGACTTAACCAAAGAAAGGAGAGAGAAAATTTCAATAGCAAGAATAAGGAATGAAAGAGGGGATATCCCAACTGACCCTAATGAAATCAAAAGAATAGTCATTCAGTACTACAAAGAGCTATACTCCAATGAACTCAACAACTTGGAAGACATGGACAAATTCTTGGAAAAGCAATCTCTTCCTAGATTGTCCCCAATGGGCGTCAAGAATCTTAACAGATCTATAACAATAGAAGAAATAGACAAGGTTATCAAGGGACTACCAACAAAAAAATCACCTGGACCAGATGGCTGCACAGGAGAATTCTACCAAGCATTCAGGGAAGAACTGAAACCATCCCTACACAAGCTCTTCTAAAGCATAGAAAAAGATGGCAAACTCCTAAAATCCTTCTATGAAGCTAGTATAATACTGATTCCAAAACAGGCAAGGATCCCACAAGAATTGAGAGCTACAGACCAATATCCATAATGAATATCGATGCAAAAATCCTTAGTGAAATACTGGCCGATAGAATGCAAAAGTATATAAAACAAATAGCTCACCATGACCAAGTGGGGTTCATACCCGGAATGCAGGGGTGACTCAACATACAAAAGACCATTAGTATCATTCACCATATTGACTGGAAAAAATGTAAGAATAATATGGTTATATCCATAGATGCCAAAAAAGCATTTGACAACATTCAACATCAATTCATGTTTAAGACACTCAAGAAGATAGGAATAGAAGGAAATTTCCTCAAGACAATACAAACTATATATGAAAAACCAACCGCCAATATGATAGTCAATGGAGAAAAGACAAACACAACCCCACTGAAAAAGGGGGCCAGACAAGGATGTCCATTGTCCCCTCTATTGTTCAATATCGTACTGGAGGTTTTAGCTAACAGCATAAGACAAGAAAAGACATAGAAGGTATATGACTGGAGAAGGAAGAGGTGAAATTATAATTATTTGCAGATGATATGATTATATCTATGGAAAGCCCCAAAAGCTCCACAAGGGGATTACTGGAAAAAATAGAGGAGTATGGCAGAGTGGCAGGATACAAGATCAACAATCATAAGTCGATTGGTCTGCTGTACACATCAGAAAATACCAGAGAAGAGGAGATAAAAAACTAAATACCCTTCACAGTAGTCAAGCACAAATTGAAATACCTAGGAATATACCTGACAAAAAGAACAAAAGATCTATTTGAGAAAAATTATAGAACACTATCACAAGAAACCAAGAATGATTTCAAGAAATGGAAAAATATCCTATGCTCGTGGATTGGAAGACTCAATATAGTAAAGATCACCATCTTACCCAAGGCACTATATAAGTTTAATGCAATACCGATACAAGTACCATCCTCCTCCTTCAAAGAAATGAAAAAAAATGATTACCAACTTCATATGGAGAGGGAAGAAGCCCAGAATTAGTAGAGAACTTCTCAAGAAGAAGACGTCGTGGGAGGGCTTGCCTTGCTTGACTTTTGCTCATACTGTATAGCCACAGTGGTCAAAACAGCATGGTATTGGCATAATGACAGATACTCAGACCAATGGTAAAGAACTGAAAATCCAGACAAAAACACAAGCATACAGACAACTGATCTTTGATAAGGGCCCCAAAAGTATCAAATGGGAAACAGGTGCCCTTTTCAACAAGTGGTGCAGAAAAAAAATGGATATCTACATGTAGAAAAATGAAGCAAGACTCTCACCACACTCCATGCACTAGAATAAATTCAATGGGGATCACAGAACTTGAAGTAAAACCCCAAACTATTAGGGTCATTGATGAGAGAATTTGGAATAGCACGAGAACACTGGCACAGGTACTACATAGGCTAACAGAAATAGGGAAAGACACAAACACAGAGGAAACTCAAATAGACAAATGGGATATACTGAAGATAAAACACCTGTGCACATCGAAAGAATTCACCAAGAGAGTAATAAGAGAGCAGGCAGACTGGGAAAACATCTTTAGCAATGACAAATCAGATAAGGGCCTTGTTACTAAAATCTACAATACCATGATAGCTTCCAAAAAGAGCAAAATGAACTACCCACTGAGGAGGTGGGCAAGGGAATTAAACAGAAGGTTCACAGAAGCAGAAAGCAGAGAGGCCAATATATATAATATATGTAATATAATATGTATAGTATATAATATATATTTCATATATATATGAAAATGTTCCTGATCATTAGCCATAAGAGAAATGCAAATCAAAACAATAAATGAGATACCACCTAACACCATCAAAGATAGCCTAATACAAAAAGTCAGAGAGTAACAAATGCTGGAGAGGTTGTGGGAAGATAGGGTCGCTTATACACTGCTGGTGGACCTGCAGGTATGTACAGCCACTATGGAGATCAATTTGGAGATATCTAAAACAGATGGAAATTGAGCTACCATATGACCCAGCAATTCCCCTGCTGGGCATATACCCAGAAGAGACAAGCAACAATCCATGACTAGAGATCTGTGTCCCAATGTTCATCGCAGCACAGTTCACAATTGCAAGGAATTGGAAGCAGTCCATATTCCCATCAGCTGATGAATGGATTAAAAAGCTGTGGTACATACATACAATGGAGTATTATGCATTGCTGATAAGCAATGATGAATGCATGAAACACGTCACCACGTGGGAAGAACTGGAGGAAATTATGCTAAGTGAAGTTTGTCAAGCACAAAAGGATATGTACAATATGACACCGCTGAGGTAAGCATGATAATAATTTTAAAATTGGAAAGGGGCATTGGGAAAAAACTACTATATAGAGAAAAACTTGGGAGAAGACCCAGGTAATATGGCAGGGGCCAGATCAAATCTAGGGCTACATATGGTAGCCAACTAGGGGGAAGGGGCAAGGGGGACAGATGGTGATGTGTTAAAAGGGAAGGGAGCACTAAACCATCAAAGGAGAGGGTATTGTTTATATCTCCACAGGGAAAGAGGGACCAAACTTAAACCCGGGACCCAGGACATGAATGCAGCATGACAGCATGGAGTGGAGAACCAGTGGAGGGACCTGAGACCATAACCCCAACCCCAACTATAGGGACAGCTACCTCTGTACCAGAGGAATTTGCCTTGGAGGTCAGCACTGAAGCTGAAGCTTGGAGAGTGAGATATGCCTGACCAGAGTAAATGAGAACATATCAAAACAGAGGAAGAGAGAATGACCTTCATCATGGCCCATCGAGCCTTCAGGACAATATTCCCACTCAGAACGGCTAATGCTCAAAGAGGACTATACGGCCGGCCCCCACTATGAAATATGGCTACCTTTGCTGACCCAATGCCTATCGAGGCCAGGATAAAGAAGCAAGGTCAAGATTATACCGTCGGACACAACCACACCAATGCAAAGCACTAAGAGTGTGCAACAGAGGGTAGACGCACAGATGGAGTGCCAAGGATATACTTTGGGGCCTGGGTATTGGCACCCCATCTGACTCAACCAGGGGTCACTCTAGGAGGTCAACTAGAGACCTTGAACTTTATACAGATTTTTATATTGCTATTCTTTTTATTATTATTTTACATATATGTATAGTCCATTGAGGGGTTTTCTTGCTGTTGTTATCATTGTTTTATTTGCTTCAGTTGTTTCATTTTAGGAGACATTTTTTGTACATATTGTTACTCTTCAGGTCTATCTAGACTGGACAAAGAAAGAGTTTGGAGGCGAAAATGACAGGACTGATGGTTTCAAGGTAAGGGACATGGAAGAGGGGGAAGAGGGGGAAAACGTGGTGATGTCGACCAGCCCAGGGAATAACAATTTGATACAAATTCAGTGACAAGGTGGATGAGAGAATGCTGATTGGGATTGATTAAGACTAATGTAACAGAGAAAATACTGAAACCCAAATGGAGATTGAGCATGATAGTGGGACAAGAGGGAAGCAAATGGAAATAGAGGAAGGAACTGGGGGATAGTGGACATTTTAGAGGTTCAAATACAGGTATGTACATAGGGGCATATATTTATAAGTGAGGATGGGGAAAAAGATTAATGTTCATACATATAGGATTAGTAGTAGGAAAACAGATGGGCATTGGACCTCCACCCAAGAACCTCCTCAGTCCAAGTACACTTTGTTCTATTAAATTGGCATTCCAAGATGCTCACCTTTCTGACAGGATCACTGAAGACAAATGTGTGCATAAGCAAAGGTGGTGAAGAAAACTGATGGTGTCCGACTATCAAAAGATGGAGTGTCTGGGATCTTAACGGCTTGAAAGTAAACAAACAGTCATCTAGCTCAGAAGCAACAAAGCCCAC
The DNA here is from genome assembly GCA_004026705.1 of Nesogale talazaci. Classification (NCBI taxonomy): domain Eukaryota; kingdom Metazoa; phylum Chordata; class Mammalia; order Afrosoricida; family Tenrecidae; genus Nesogale; species Nesogale talazaci. The sequence goes on along the minus strand of PVJH01022231.1, from coordinate 30,946 downwards.
ATGGAAGAAGCACACTAGCTTGTGGGATCAAGAGGTGTCAAAGGGATTAGATATCAGGCTTCAAGAACTAAAAAGCATAACATTGCTTGCTTACTTTTCTGATATGATTGCTGAGGACAAATGTGTGCATAAGATAATGTGGTGAAGAAATCTGATGGTACCCGGCTACCAAAGGATAGAGCATATGGGGTCTTAAAGGCTTGAGTAAACAAGCGGCCATTCAGCTCAGAAGCAATAAAGCCCACATGGAAGATGCACACCAGCCTGTGTGATCACGAGGTGCTGAAGGGATCCGGTGTCAGGCATCAAAGAGCTAAAATTATATCATTATTGATGAGGGGGAGTACAGATTGGGCACCCAAAGCCCATCAATAGGTGAGGTGACATCCTCTTGCAGAGGGGTTACAAGGAGGAGATGAGCCAGTTAAGATACAGGGTAGTAGCAATGAAATATGCAACCTTCCTCTAATTCCCAAATGCTGTCTCCCACCCACTTTCATGACCCCAATTCTACCACATAAATCCAGCTAGACCAGGAGATGTACAGTGAAGTTGGAAACATGGGAAATTTAGGATAGATGATCTCTCAAGTCTAGTAATAGGAGTGGTAATACCAGGAGGGTGGAGGGATAGAGGAATAGAAAGGGATAACCAACTTCATGGATCTATACATAACCTCCTCTCTGGGACACGGACAACAGGGAATTGAGTGTTGGGACACATTGGACAGTGTACAGTATGAAAAAAATAACATTTTGTAAACTACTAAGGGTTCAAGGGGAAGGGGGGAGGAAGGGTAATATAGGGAAGTGATACTGGGGGCCTGGAGGGAGGCAGGATGTTTTGAGAGTGATGATGGCAATAAGTGTGTAAATGTGGCCTGCATACCATTGATGTTTGTATGGATTGTGATGGGAGTTGTATGAGCCCCCAATAAAATGATTCATTTTAAAAAAAGGAAGTGGATGGGAAAGAGGAGCTTATAGTAAGGGCTCATGGGGAAAATATTTGGAAATGAATATGGCAATATATGTACAAATATATTTTATGTAAATGATGTAGTAAATGCTATAAGAGCTTTAAGGGCCCCCCAAAAAATCATTGGAAAAAAATATGGGCGGGGTGGGGATAGCTTTTTTTTTAAGAGGAACTTATACCAAGGGCTCAAGTGGAAAATGTTTGGACATGTATGTGGCAGCATGTGTGCAAATGTACTTGTTACAGATGATGTACTGAATGTTATAGTAGCTGTAAGACACCCCCCAATAAAATTATTTAAAAAACACTTAAAAGAGATGTTTTGCATTTTGTAATGCCAACGCTTCAATTTTTGACATGTGGTTTATACTGGCAACAGCTTATTTCAGACAAATATCTTTTCAAGTGTGAAGTATTCATGTATCTATAATGGCAACCACAGTGGATTTCTTGAGTCTAGAGTAGACTAACACCTAGCCAATATTTGAACCTCTCTGCCACATGCCTGCTAGACTCCATGCACTTATCAATTTAACACACATTGCTTAAAGCATTGGTTAGGAAATTACTGAGAAAGTTAAAAGAAAAACAGGAATCTTACATAAAGTTCTAATAGACACAAGACGTGAAAAAATAAATTAACACACAGTGAAGCAAATACTGTGAAAGAATGTGCTTGGTCATTCAACTCCCATTATAGAACAAGCGCTTCTTTAGACAGAGCATCAAGAAAATATACAAAAATCCTATTATAGGACTTACATTCTAAACAGAAGTAGATATTATATTTCATTGGATAAGTGTTACAAAGAAAAATCAAAACAAAACACTGCAAACAACAGCTAGAAGAAAATCAACCTGAAAGCCCAGATGGTCTCAAATCTCAGAAAGCAACTTGAAAAATAAGTAAATTAAAAGTTCCACATCCCAGAGACAGCGTAAGCAAGCAGGAAAATGAGAGGCAGGAACAAGTACTGCAGGGATTCTGCACCTGTTCAATCCAAATCACCCTCACTCCCCTGCAATACACATTCTCTCCTTAGAGATTTCATGTACATAATTCTTTAATGGATCAGGGACTAAGGTCTCTCCTTCTGTAGCTACTTGCTGCTTTTATAAGGCTTCGTAAATCATCAACCTGTTTATATGAACAGAAATCTCTCTAACTATTGTTTATAAATAGAGAGACACTGTACTTAAAGCACTGCAAGCAGTCTAAGTCATTCAAAATTGACTGGGTCTGTTTTTTCAGAAAATTTCACCCACAGTCACATGCAAAATTTTCCTAGGGCAAATTCATAATTGTAATGAAATAGAAGGAAAAAGAGGTGAGGAATGGATTGGCATCCAGTAATGTTATTATACTTGTCTAAGAAAAATATTGAACAAAACTAAAATCACAAATTATTTTACATTTTTCTCTCATTTACTTCATTCTTTAAAATCTTAATTTGAACTGTAATATAAAAACAGGATGGGGCGGTTTGATCTAACAGACTGAAATGAAGCAATAAAGGAAGAAAACTCCCTAAACAGTTTCCTGTTTTAACACTGTATTAGATTACCAGCACTTGCAGTAATATGGATTTTGACAGTTCAGCAGAAACATTCTTAATCCAAATGTCTATCTCCATAAAAGACAAAAGGTAACAGACAAATAATCCACATAATTTCAGATTAAAAGATATAACATGGAGAATATGTGGGAACTATTTAGTTAGCTTAATGAATAACCACCAGTCTCCAGGACCCCTCCTAACAAACAAGCTTCTGAACTTTGTGCAGAGTTGGATTCAAATGCTAAGAGTGATTTTCTTATGCTAACTCTCCTTTGACCAGTAAAGCTACTTGAGATGCAAATAGATTTGCTCTTAGAATCTATTAAATTCTATCCATTATTTATATAGCTCTTATAAGTAACATTTTAAGCATAAAAAGATGAAAATACTTTTTAGCAGATAATTTAGAGATCTTGATCCTACAGTTGTTATAAATCAGGTTGAATCACAAGCATGAACATGTTACAAAATCAAGTTTAAGTTTTTAAGTAAATTTATATACACTTTGTAAGGTTTCTCGAGTAGATAATACCTTGGTTCTTGGCTTCACATGATGAAAGACTACATGCCGAAACATGTTTTGTAATCCAAGTGAGTTTTTATGAAGGACAGGACAAGTTTCAGGTTTTACAGTCTCAAAAGGGTTCACAAAAGCAGCAACCTCGTGGAAAAGAACACCCACACTTATGGAAATTGGGATGGGGGGGTCTCAAGGACCCAAGGGCAAAGGAAGCAAGGGGTGACCAGGGAGTGAGGAGATCAGAGCATAGGTCCCAAGTAGGCCCACACAGGAGAAAGAGACCTTCCCCCTCCCCTGCTGCTTCGAGCTGGGTAAAGGACAGTGACCTTCCCACAGCCAGGATACTTTAAGCCTCTGGCTGGGGAGGTGTGGATGATGGTACTGGTTGGCTTGAGCCCACCAAGGTGATGTCATGATTCTGGAACTAGTTTGGGCCACCCAGGTAAACGTCCAACCTGGCTTGGGGGCTAGAGTATGAGCATGGCCATTTTGGGTTTTCATAGCTGTCTAATGGTTGCCTGATTTCTTCCCAACCTCCTTTATGGGAGCCTTTGAAGGCATAAAAGAGGCAACCCCCTTTCCCTAGATCTAGTTATCTAACCACTACATATAATTCACATTAACATTCAGAACTACAACTTATAATTTACCAATATTTTGTTACAAGGCCTTGTTATACCAATTAAATTAAATAGTATGCTCCTAAGAACACTTGTTATCAGATAAAGAGAAATCTGATTTCCACAATGGAGAGAATTTATCTTGGGAAGTTTTCCACATGTGTCATCCTGAGAGTCTCTATCTTGGGTATTAAAGGACCACATTTTTTAGAAATTAAGCAGGCTGTATTCGATAACTGTTTTTCCTACACATAACAATACAGTCAATTAATTCATTTTAAAATACCCAAATTTAAGGATCTCTACTCCACTTCAGATTCCCAACATTTTTGAACATAAGACAAAAGAAAAATAATTTTCAGAACAGTCTAAGAGAAGAGGGAATGTATAAGATCATTTTAGGAATACTTAAAATTCACACACACACACACATACGAAAATAGGTTCATCCTAACAAGACCTTATCAAAATCGGCTAGAGGAAATTTGGATCATATCGACAGACTCCCAAACTGAGAGAGACAGACAGACAGACTGAGACAGAGATAGATTTCTCTTAGCTGGTTCTCTCACCACCAAAATTTGGCTGAATTCTCACCAGAGATTGAGGCAATTTTGGGCGCTGCTCACATCGCCTTCCATAGATAAGTTTCCAGTCAGATCTGCAGTGACAAGGAACAGGGCTGAACTACAGCACCTCAATTCTTTCTCCTGGCTTGGGTCTCCTGAAACTTTACCAGAGCTTCTGGGTTTTGCCTTCCAAAGATTCACATTAAGAAGCACAAAGTGGGGTTTTGCATAGAGAAATAATATTAAGAATATTTCAGGAGAGAGATTTTACTCCACAAGTCTGCATGCCTGTCTCTCTGGTGCTTTGTTCTCTCTCTCTCTTGAAATCTATTCTTTCTCTTCATTCTTGCTTCTTTTATCGTCTGTGTTGCAGTTTCTATTGTTCCTCACGTGTACCACTTACCAACCACAACTTCCCCTACATGATCCAGCAGCTACTCCCAATCCTGAAAAATTATACCAGGATACCACAAAGACATCAGAAGATCTCAGTCTTAATCAAAAGAATAATCAAGAGGAACAAGCACAGAGAAGTGAACAAAACCTAGATCCAAAGGGATTTTCTGGAAAAATGACTCTAGATCCACATGAAAAATAATGTATTCAGTGATGAGGAAATTGTTCAAGAAATAATGGAAAGAATAGAAGAAGTAGAAACCATATGTGCTTGTTGGGATTATTATGCCAACTAGGCCAATAGGAATATGTGGGCAGAGTTTAATCAGGTCACAGCTTATTTGGAGGGCAGCAAGATAAATGGCTTTTCAAGGCCTGTCCCCTTCTCTCTTCCTGATGATCAGATCAGCATGTTGCTGCTTGAGCGAGTTCTTTGTCTCAACCTTGTACTGTGGACCAAGTCAACCTATTGATCTTGACGCGAACTTGACACTCCTTAGATCTTCACCACACTGCTGGTGCATACATAACTTGAGCTTGAGACTGGCACCATGCATTGCCTGAGTTTGAGATCCCATTAGGGCCTGTTTTACAAAGTTTCCATGTTACTGACTGTTGAGAAATATCACTTTTGGGCCTATTTTGCTTAGTATATTGATCAGAAATGGATGTTGGATATTGTTTAAAAAGTAATCAACTAAACCCATAGAGAAAAGGCACACCAACATCCGTGATCCAAGGTTTGTAATTATATAATCCAAACCCGAAGGAAGGAATAGTGTGAAAGCATAAATTGTGAAGTTCTGGTGTGTCGTGGATGACAATGGATGCCCAAAATGCATTTGCAGGATCTACACACAGATGTAAGAGCCCCCAGTAAAATAATTTCTTAAATAAAGAAATAGAATTGTTTTGGAAAAAAGTGTTTGAATACTTATAGGTATATTGATATACAGGTAGGTACAGGTGTGTACATAGTTGATAATAGTGTCTATAATTACACATAAACACAAATACATGGGTGTAATCAAGTTTTCATTGAAAACACAAACATAGTTGAATGGAGTCCTCTGTATTGCTGTGTGGACTAACTTGTGTGGGGTTAATATAAGACTTTTCTACAACTCTATCTTCTCAAATGTTTTACCAAATATTGAAAGCTGTTTGCCAGCACTTGGTGGGAGGTTAGATGCTTAGGAGGTTAGATGCCAAAGGTAGGACTCACTGCCTGTTGTTAGGACAATGTGTCACTTCCCCTGAAGGCTTTGGCTAAATCTAGTCTCCATCTCAAGGGGAATCAAGGTTAGGCTGCCATCATTGAATCTGAGGTTGGCCCATCTATCGCATGTATGTCCCTCTTTCATCCCCCTCATTGCTGTATAACCTATAATGCAACCCCTTCCTGTGACATGTGGTTACCTTTAATCATGCTCCCCAAATTGATATAAGCCTTGGTCAGAAATAAAGAAGCTCGCCGTAGCCTCTCCTCCCCCAACTCTTCTCCCTTGCCTCCTTCTCTTTCCCGTTCCCTCTCCCCATGCCCTCTCCTCCTCCTACCTGCTCTCTCTCTCCATGTGGACCACCTGCCAGGACTGAAGTGAGCATGCTACCATAAAATGTGTCTGACTCCATTCATTATTTCTATCTTTTTTATTTTCTATAACTTTACTATAATCTTTACTTATTATCACTGTACAATTGCACCCACTGGACTTGTGAGGATATGTTTGGGACTTACTTCCTCTGACAAATTAGCTGTTATATACCTTCTCACTGTATATATCTATCATATACATATATGTATATGTATATTAGTGTCCTGATTTTGTTTCTCTACAGAACCCTGCCTAATACAATTGGTACCAGGAGTGAGGTGTGAACCCATGTGAGCATATGTCCATTGGAGCTCTTTATACCTTAATGTGTTAGTTTGGGTTGACTAGAGAAACAAACCCAGAGAAACTCATATGTGTTTTAGGGAGAGCATATGTGTTTTAGGGAGAGACAATTGTATATTTAGACAGCACCCCAGCCAATCCAGATCAAATCCATAATTCTGGTATTAGCCCATTTGTCCAATACTAGTCCATAAATTGCTCTTTAGACATACACACCATATGCAATGATACTGAATGCAGGAAGATCACAGGCCAGTGTGTAAAACGTCTGTGAATCCAAAGGCAGTGGAAACTTTTCACCACTGGGGTACAGCGTCCACATGGCTCCTCCAGTTGTCTGTGTGTCTCAGCAATAGGAAAGGAAAGGCAGAGAGAGAATGGGTATGACCTCCAGTGAGCAATTGAGGTCATCAAGCTGAGACCTACTTGACAGGCTAAACTCCACCCTTCATTCTTAATACCCTCAAGTGGAGAGGAGATCATATAAGTACCACATCCACACTCTTTGAATAAGGAAGAGATAATATCAGAAGAAGAGCTTTAAGGTTGAACTTTTATGAAAACCTTCAGAATGTGTAGTACACATACTGAAGGGGAGCAAATAACTTAGTGCTTTTCATGGAGAACTTTTCATGCACACAATAAGAAATTTTAACTCATTTAATTGTGATATTTCATTTTGGTATTGGAGCTATTTATGGTATATCCTTTGTATTACATTCTCCATATATGTTATAAACTCTTTTAGTCTTTTCCTTTCAGAACAAATTTGAGAATTATCTTTTCAGTGACATTATGTGATTTCTGAAAGTGAGCAAATAATTCAGTCCTTTTCAGAGAGAATTTCTCCTGTACATGCTAAGAGATTATGTGAAACTTACACATTTAGGAATTGTATTTAAATGACAGTATGTGGTTTCTCACATATTTCAATCACACAAAAAGACACATTCATAAAGGAGAATTCATGGTGTGCATGTTAATTTTCCGAGGTAAGATATGTGAGAAATCAGTTTTCCAAAGACCATGCTCATATATGCATGTTTCTTGGGAGGTACAGGGACCCTCCCTAAACCAGGCTTCTGGCACGGTCCCTGTCCCGTATTCCCCACCTGAGTGTGTTTCTCTGGTGATACTAGAAACCCCCGGAAGCATGCTTCTGGCAAGGTCCCAGTAGTGTAACCCCTTCTCCCAAGTGGCATGCTTCTGACCAGTTCCATGTTCCTCCAAATGACCCAGAGCATGCTTCTGGGGGAGCCAGGAGCCCAGAGAAATCCTGCTTCTGGAAAAGTCCTGTTCCTGCAACTCCCAGATCGTGCTTCAGTGAGGGAGCTGGGAACACCCAAGGCATGCTTCTAGAGAAGTCCCAATGCTGCAACCCACCTTGAGCATGCTACTGTGGTAGGACCTGGAGCTCCCAGAAGCAAGCATTCTTCTGGCAAAGTCCCAGTCCCTCAACCCCACCCACCCCAGGTCCTGCTTCTCTGGAGTAGATGGGAGCACCCCAGAAGCATGTTCTGATAAAATATGGTCCCTCATCCCACCCGAGAATGTGCTTCTGTGGGGGATCTGGGAGGTCTGCAGAGGCATGTTTCCAGAGAGATATCTGTCCTGCATTTCCTCCAGATCATATTTCAATGGTGGAGCTGGTAGCACCCTAGAGGCATGTTTCTTTCTAGGTCCCTGTGCCCCAACCCACCCTGAGAATGCTTCTGTGAGAGAGCTGGGACTCCCCCCAAGATGCATGCTATGGTTAAGTCCCAGTCCCACAACACCCCCCTCCCCTATATTGTGCTTATGTAGATGAGCCAGGAAAGGAGTCTCCCAGAAGCATACTTCTGGCAAAGTCACTGTTCCCCACTCCACTCCAGATTGCACTACTCTGGGGGACCAGGGAACTCCCCAGAAGTATACTTCTGGTCATGACCCCATCCCATAGCTCCATCCAAGAATTATGCTTTTAGTAAGAACCCACTTGCAAACCCATCCCAAAGACATGCTTCTTTGGGGCAGTCAGGAGACCCAGAAGCATGCTTCTGGAGGCCCCACACTGACAAGCTTACCCAGAATGTTTTTCTGTGGGGTTCCAGGAGACCCCAGAAGCATGGTTTTTTAAGGTCCCTGTACCACACCATCCCCTAGAGCTTACTTCTAGTGGGGAGAGTAGACTCCAAGAAGCATGGTTCTGAAGAGGTCCTGGGCCCACTCACTCCCCTCACCCTAACATGTTTATGTGGGGAAGTCAGGAGCCCACATAAAGCATGCTTCTGGTGAGGTCCTGTCCTGCACCCCACCAGAGAGTGTGTTAGTTCAGGTAGACTAGAGAAACAAATTTATAGACACTCATATATGTATAAGAAAGATTTTTATATATAAGGGTAATTGAATATTGAGAAAGCATTCCAGTCCAAATCAAGTCTTAAGTCCAATATTAGCCCATATGTCTCATGCCAATCTATAAAATCCTCTTTAGATTCAGGAAATACATGCAATGACATAAAATGCAGCAAGCTCACATGCCAGTGGGTGGGAAGTCTTGTGGCTCCAGTGGCATTATAAGGATCTCAGTGCTGGCAAGTGTCTCCATCAAATGGCTTCTCCTGCTCAAGGCAAGTGTGTCTTGTTAGCTGCAATATCTCCCAGGAAGTGAGTTGAGAAAGAAAGAAAGAAAGAGAATGTCTCCCAACTCCAAGAAGAAACGCCAGAGTTCCCCGAATCCTCAGAAGAAGGCGATGCCCACACAGAGGCCTCCTTGGCTGTGACCTGATTGACAGGCTAGACTCCATCCTTTCACTCTTAATCTTCTAAAATTAACAAACTATTATATAACTACCACAGAGTGCTTCTGTCTGGGAGCCATTCTGACTACATCCCAGTCACATAGCTCCTTCCTTGCCCCCACAGCATGATTCTATGGCGGAGAAGATAGCACTACAGAAGCATGCTTCTGCCATGGTCCTGATCCTGCATCATCCCTCCAGAGAGTGCTTCTCGGGGGAGCTGGAGATACCCCAGAAGCATGCTTCTGTTAGGGTCCTGTAAGGTATCTGGAGTGGGTAATACCTTGGTTCTTGGCGTTGCACGATGAAAGAATTCATGCTGAAGTTCATTTTGCAATCCAAGTGGGTTTTTATGAAGGATGGGAGAAGTTTCAGGTTTTAGAGTCTCAACGAAGTACTGTGGTGGGGCTCACAACTGGTCACAAGCAACTTCGTGGAACAGCCCACCCACACGTGTGGAACTGGGGAAGGGACTGAGGTGTTAATGGAGAAAGGACAAGAAGCCACAGAGGCCTGAGTGCAGGGCAAATGGTCTGGGGCAGAGGGAGCATGGAGAAGAACACCCTGGGGGAAGAGAGTAAGAAAGGAAGTCCCAGAGTATGCTTTCTGCCTTTATTCTGGCCCATCCTCTGGCTGACAGAGGTGTGGATGAAGGTATTGATTGACCCCATTGGCTGTGTTAAACCCACCTGGGTGATAAGCTGGGCCCAGAACTAGGTTGGTCCACCCTGGTGTACCTCCCATCTGGCTGGGACTTGAATGTGAGCATGCTCAGTTAGGGTCTTCATAGGTGTCTAATGGTTGCCTGAGTTATTCCCAACCTCCTTTATGGGGCCTTTGCAGGTATGGGAGGGACAATCCCCTTGTCCTTGATCTAGCTACCTAACAGTCCGGGTCCTTCACACCACAGCCCCAGAGTATGCTTATCTGGGAGAGCTAGGAGCCTTTCAGAAGCAAGAGGTCACACACCTTCTCCCAAGATTTTGTTCTGTTAGGGAGTCAGGAGCCCACCAGAACCTACTCTTTGAAGTGCCTGTTTCCCTGCAACATGACGCCCTCTCAGCACTTAGAAGTTCTTTTGTGACTTGGGCTGTTTTCCGTGACATCTCTGGTTCTGCCTGTACCTCAGGTTCTCTTTAAGGAATCAGGAATACTCTGTGGTGGCCCCTAGCCTGGCTTCCCATGCCTGAGTCTGTGTGCCATGGCCTCTGTCTCTGACTGTTTCCCCACAGGCAAATGCCCCACTTCTCTCACCTCTGGAGATCAGAGATCATCTGCAGACAGGAGAAACCTGTTTTGTCTCGCCTGCATATTAGTAGTAGGGCTTCACATGGAGTCCTATTTTGTTTCTGAGAAAAGCACCTCTGGGAATGAGAGATCCCAGAGGCAGGACTTTTGGTTTATATACTTCTTCAACCAGTGGATCTATATAATTAAAGGAACCAATGCCCGCCTTTTTGAAATACAAAATTTAATTAGATTATTGAAATCTGTGTTCCAAAGTCATTGCCTCACTTGGCATGATTGCTAACAAATAGTCATAGTTTTGTTCACAACTGAAGAAAAAAAATTATCCCCCAGGAAGCCCAAAAGGTTATATTGGGGTTGACTGGTAGAACTACAGAAGGGAATAAAAACAAATTGGAAAAAAAATAGTTTTCTCAAAATAAGCCTTACAGGGACCCCAACACTATAGGAAGGCTTTGGACACTAGAAAATTCTCATTGGTACTTATTGACTGGGTCATGAGCTTTGTTCACCACATTTGCTTATGAACATATTTGTCTTCAGCGATCATATTGGTAAGGTGGGCACACAATGATATGAATTTTTGTTCTTTTATGCCTGATATCTGATCCCTTCAACACCTTGTAGTCACCCAGGCTGGTGTGTTTCTTCCACATGAATTTTGTTGCTTCTGAGCTAGATGACCACTTGTTTAACTTCAAACCTTTAAGAATGCAAATGCTATATATTTCAACAGCTGAGCATCATCAACATTCTTCACCATATTTGCTTATGTACACATTTGTCTTCAGTGATCATATTGGAAAGATGAGCATCATGGAATGCCAATTTAATAGAACAAAGTATTCTTGCATTGAGGGAGTACTTGAGTGGAAGCCCAAAATTCATCTGCTACCTTAATACTATACCTGTAAATACATACACGTAGTTCTATTTCCTCATCATCATATATAAATATATTTATATACATACATGCCATGCCTGTATTTAGACCTGTATAAATGTCCTTAGTCTCCTAGTTCTTTCCTCTATTTCCTTTTACGTTCCTCTTGTCCCACTTTCATGTTCAGCCTTGATTTGGGTTTTGTCTTGTTCTTATGGGGAAATTTTGTCTTAAAGTAAAATGCTTAGTTGTGTCAAAATGTCAAAAATAATAAAGCCAAACTTAGGGTGTGTAGAAAGTTGTACAAAGCTTACGAAAGTGAACTTTATTTGCCTTGGTTTATAATATCTGCTAATAATAAGGTTAAAAAGAACCAACATGTTTTGAAAGTCTTACAAAATAGATACTGGACAACTCACTCAATTCTGGCTAAACCAACAGTCTAGATTGGTAAAGTTGTTCCAAAATGATATTACATTCCTCTTTTTTGTGTGGCATCACTATATTCCTCTTTAAATCAAGTAGCTTCTAGAGTCAAATCAAGATGCCCAGCATGCACACAAGTTAATGCAAAGGTTACTCACTCTGCCCTTCCCAAGGTTATAGCCAAAGAATATATAACAGAAAACTTTTCCTTGGTTGTTGTCTTTTCTTATTCCTGCTTAAATTACAAATGTAAATTTTAAGCTAAGAGAGCAAAGGGGTCCCTTTCAACTCTTTCGCAGCAACCATGATGCTGCCTAGTCAAAGTGGATGACGGAAAATCAAGGTGCCCTGATTTAATGCAGTTAAAGGCCTGAGGCCATATTTTGTATCTAAGGAATAGCTTAAGTAAGAATTAAAATAAAATAAGCAAAATATAACTCTTTGAAGAAATAAGTTTAGAATCTGGCTGTACTAGGTTTATACTGTTTTCTTTTAACTATTACTATTGATACAATAATTAATAAATAATTATTGGGAAATGAAAATAGTTTGTAAACTTACTTGTCTCCAGCCATTAAAATACAATCTTTAAATGGGTTAGGACATGCCTGCAAAGACTTTGAAAAAAATAAACCCCACTCAGTGCTTTGAAACAGTCAAGACATTCGCATCCCTAAAGACTTGCCTAGGGCACTATTGACCTGCTGAAGAAGAAAAAGGAACTTTTGGGGATTTTTGAAGTGAGAACTTGTGGTGTGTGCCTGAAGCTGGAAAAATTTGAAGCCATGAAGGAAATCTCCTCTCTAGGACTAAATGCTACTGAATCCACAAGAATTTTCACCGACTGGCCTGTGATCTTCCTGCATTGAGTGCCATTATATGTGTTGTGTGAGTTTGAAGAGGAAATTAAAGATTGGTATCAAACATGTGAGCTAATACAGGACTTATAGACTTGATCTGGCCTGGGACGGAATATTTTCTCAATATAAAATTGCTCTTTTATATAAAGCTCTTTCTTATACACATAGGAATGTCTATGAATTTGTTTCTCTAGTCAACCCAGACTAATTACACATGGAAACCAATGTAGGCAAGTGAGACAGCCAACATTAAGTTGATCAGAACCCAACTATATGACAAGAATATATTTGAACCTGTGAATTGGTGAATATTGCTGCTCACTTTATGGATGGCCTGTCCTGATTTGTCTTTGCTTATGAATGCAGACTCAAAAGGATCTAACCAGAATGAAGACTCTTTACATCAAAGAACAAGTTTGTCTCTTCAGAGCACTAAGTTGAAACAAGAGGGCAGTATAGAAATTGGATACCCCAAATTGAGGGGATAAAAGCATAAGATGGCTGGCTTATAAACTTTCATAGAAGAACATATAAATATTTCTGTTTTGTTCACTTATAGAATATTATGTTTAGATGGGGGAGGGGGAGCAACAAATGGTTGGAATCAATGGAAAGGAGGGTGTGGGAGGCCTGGTTGGAATTAAGCAAGGACAATGAATCTATGAGAAAACATTGAAACACCAATGAAGGTGGAACAAGATGGTGGGACAGGAGGGAGACAGAAGAAAATAGAGGAAAGAGCTAGAAGACAAAGGGCACTTGCAGAGGTATAACATAGGTATGTCCATACATAAATACAACTATCTGTTCTAAGTTGGGAATAAATTTAAGAACATATCTATAGACCAAATCTTAGGGCAGCAGGTGGACCTTGGGCCCTCACCCTGGTGCTCCCTCAATGCAAGAACACTTTGTTCTATGAATCTGGTATTCCTCGAGGCTCACTGGCCCAACATGCTCACTGAAGTAAAATGGGTGTATAAGCAAATGTGGTGAAGAAAGACCATGGTGCTCAGCCATCAAAGGATATATTGTCTGGAGTCTTAAAATCCTAAAGATAAACAATAGAGCATCCACTTGAGAAGAGACCACACTCACACAGAAGAAGCACAACAGCCAGCCTGGCCACACGATGGTGAAAGGTCTAGGCAATAGACATCAAACGGGGGGGGGGACACATATCAATGTGTGCACACACCCCCAAGGTTCCCACTGAGGACATATGGGAGCATGAGAAAGAGTGGTGAAGAAAGCTGATGGTACCCAGCTATCAAAAGATATAGCAACTGGGGTCTTAAAGGCTTGAGCATAAACAAGCAGCCATCTAGCTCAGGAACAACAAAACCCACCATAAAAGAAGCTCACTTGCCTGTGCGATCATGAGGTGCTGAAAAATCAGGCATCAGGCATCAAAGAACAAAAATCAAAATCAATGAACCAATTAACTCCCGATATCGGTGAAGACAAATGGATACAGAGGCAAACAGAGTAGAAGAAATCATTTGGTGCCCAGCTACCAAATGATTGAATGTCTAGAGTCTCAAAGACTTGAAGATAACTGAGCTGCCATTCAGCACGGAGACAGCAAAGTCCATAGGGAGGAAGCACACCAGCAAGTGTGATCAAGAGGGCCCAAAGGGAGCAGATATCGAGCATCAAAGAACAGGAATCGCTTCATTACGAGTGAGGGGAGGGGCAGGGTGGGGACCTAAGGCCCACTGGTGGGTAATTGGCCACCCCTTTACAGGGGAGCTACGCGAAGGAGACAGACAGACTAGTCAGAGTGCAGCCAGGCAGTGATGATTCATAAAAGTTTCTTTTAGTTCCTGTGGTCTCCCTACCACCCAATAATCATGATCCCAACTCTACCTTGTGCATCCGGATGGACAAGAGAAGGTACACTAGTGGAGATATGGGGAAATCAGGATGGATGAGCCCTTTCGGGCCGGTGGTTAGATTGGAACTACTGGATGGGTGGAGAGAAGGTGGGGTAGAGACAGAACCAACTGCAAGGATCTACATATGACCTCCTGTCTGGAGGACGGGTATGGGAGAGTGGGCTGAGGGAGGTGTCGGGCAGGGTAGCATACGACAGAATAATAATAACTTATAAAGTATTGAGGGTTGATGGGGGAGGGAGAGCAGGGGAACCAGGGAAGGGTTGGAGGAACCGACACCAGGGGCTGGGGGAAAGGGCGGATGTTTGGAGAATGATGACAGCAGCGGACGTGCAAGGGTTCTTGTCACAGTATGTTTATTTATGTATTGGAAAAATGATGTATGCGCCCCTAATAAAATGATTTTTAGTTAAAAAATGAAATACTTTAAAAAAGAATATTATGCTTAAATAAGGCTGGTGCATATTTTAAATAAGGCTTGTATGCATTTTAGTTTTATTTTTTAGGACCATTGTCCATGTTTTAGAAATTTAATATAGCTAAAGAGTTGTGTAAAGGTATCAAGTTAATCTGACACTGACCCCTTCATTGTTTCAAGGGCATCTGCAAGCAGAGATTCATAATTATAATTTGCTTAAGTCCCTGAAAACCTTTCAGATCATCCAGTACCAACTCCACAAATCTTTGAGGGAAGCAGTATCCCAACCACTCACAAGCAACCTACCTGTGCACCCATTCCAACCTGGTGACTGTATCTTAATGAAGCGGTTTATGTTCACTGGACTTATGCTACATTGAAAAGGACCCTTCACTGTCATCCTCAAAACTGATTGCAGTAAAAGTGAATGAACAGGTTGCCTGAAGTCACCACTCAGATCTCAAGGTGTTCTGCAAGATGCAGTATAAAAGGTTCTTTCTTCCATAGAGGACTCCTTAAACTAAGACTTTCCTGAGTTTCTTTTTTTCCTTTTCCTTTCTCAAATTTCTTTCATTTTACTTTATTTTAAATCATTTTATGGGGGCTTCATACAACTCTTATCATAATCCACACATACACCCATTGTGTAACGCACTTTTGTACATTTGTTTCCCTCATCATTCTCAAAACACTTGCTTTCCACTTGAGCCCCTAATATCTGCTCCTCATTTTCCCCTCTCTCCCTGTTCCCCCTCCCATGAGTCCCTGATAATTTATAAATTAATATCATTTTGTCATATCTCACACCATCCAATGACTCCCCTCCTCTATTTCTCCACTGTCCATCCCCCAGGGAGAAGGCCATAAGTAGATCCCTGCAATCTGTTCTCCCTTTCTACCCCACCTTCCCTCCACCCTCCCATTATCACCCCTCTCACCACCAGTCCTAAGTGGTTCTTCTGGCCTGGATTCCCTGTTTCCAGTTCCTATCCGTTTCAGTGTACATCCTCCGGTCCAGCCTGATTTGTAAGGTAGCACTGGGATCATGATAGTGGGGGAGGCGGAGAGGAAGCATTTAAAAACTAGAGAAAGATTTTATGTTTCATCATTGTTACACCACACCCTGCCTGCCTTGCTACACTGCACTGGCTCCTCCCCTCCCCAAGAACCTTCTGTGAGGGAATGTCCAGTGGTCTGCAGATGAGCTTAAGGTCCCCACTCTGCACTCCCCCCTCATTCACAATGATATGTTTTTTTTGTTCTTTGATGCCTGATAGGTGATCCCCCCCAGACCCTGCACCCCCTGAAAATCGGGCACCTTCAACTTTCTTTGCCACTTTTGCTTATGCACCCGCTTTGTCCACAGCAATCGTGTTGGGACAAGCTGTTGTGCTACTTCCATGTGGACTTTGTTGTTTCTCAGCTAGTTGGCCACTTATTTATCTTCAACACTTTAAGACCCCAGGAACTATATCTTTTGATATCCGGGCATCATCAGTTTTCTTCGACACATTTGTTTATGCATCCACTTTGTCCTCGGCGATCATGTTGGGAGGGTGAGCATCTCAGACTGCCGAATTATTACAAGGTGTTCTTGATGGGAGAGTATTGAATAGGGGCCCAATGTCCATGTGTTTCCTTAATATTAACCCTAAATATATATGTACATAGATCTATTTCTTCTTTGTTGTATATAATGTAGTTGCATATGTATATGCCTGTGTTTAGATCTCTATAAATGTCCTTTGCCTTCTAGTTCTTTCCTCTATTTCTTTTTACTTTGCTCTAGTTCCTTTATCATGTTCGGCCTTCATATGGGTTTCAGGAATTACTCTAAGCTACGCTGTCCTTGATTTAGCCCTGCCAGACCTCCTATACACTCCTCGCCATTGATTTTTGATCACTTGCTGTTCCCTTGTCCTGGGTCTGTCAACATCCACTCCTTTTCCCCTGCCTTCCCCTCTCTCATGTTCCCCCAGGACTGTCATCCCATTGTTCTCTTTTCTAGCTTATTATCCAGCCTATCCCTTCCAGATAGAGATGTAGTGATAACAATACGCCCTGACACAAAGCAATAAGAAATAAAACAGGGCTGAGCCCCAGTGGCGTAAGTGGTTGAGTGCAGGACTGCGGCCCGCAGGTTTGGTGGTTCAAATCCAGCGGCGGCTCTCAGGAGCAGCGCTGGGTAGCTCCCATGACCACCAGAGGGCAGTGAAGCAAAAAAAAAAAAACCAAGAATAAAGCAATAACTACTACAATAGAATGGCAACAACGTCAATAAAAGCAAACACCCTATCAGTTCAAGATCTATTTGTCATCCTTTATGAGTGTATTCCAGTCAAGTCTGATGGGGCACCTCGCCTTGGCCCTACAGTCTGTTTTTGGTGTTTCCTGGGGACTTCATTGCTCTGCTCTCCTTGCTGCTCTGTAGTACAGTCACAATGTCTGACTTCGGCATGTTGAGCTCAGGGTGAGCACAATTCTCACCATGTATCTCTAGTATTGTCCCTCCTGGGGCTATGAGTCAGTGAGGAACGTTCTGTCTCATGGTGGGGCCTGCCCTATGGTCCTTTCGGTGCATTGATTTCTCTGAGTCCAAGTAATGTCCTCAGGACTTGATGGTCCAGCATGTGCTTCACTCTTTTTTACCTCCCCCCTTGTTGACTCCAGTGTGCTCTGATCAGACATGTTCCTCTCCTTGAGCTGTAGCTACAGTGCTGTGCTCTGAAGTGGATTTTTCTGGCTTGGGGTGGGGGTGGGGGAGTCCTGTTCACATAGTGAGTAATGGGACTGGTCCCTCAGGCCTCTCTTTTTGTTCTCTGCTTCACATCAGTTTGTTGCATTCTTGTCTTGGGGCATCAGTTTGAAGTCGGGTCCCTCTTTCCCTGTGGAAATATGAATAACACCCTCCCCTTGGGTGGATTAGTATCCTGTTCCCCTGTCTACCTATGTCTTTTATTCCTCTTTTCTTTCTCCTCCTTTTTAGTAGGCTACCATACATATCCCTGGGTTTAGTCTGGCCCCTGCCATATTACCTAGACCTCACTTCAGGGATGGATGTATACAAAAGCTTCTTCCATATGCTGCTTTTGGTTTTTTTTTTTTAACTTACTTCAGTGGACTCATGTTGTATTTGTCCTTTTGTGTTTGGCTTACTTCACTTGGCATAATTTCCTCCAGTTCTTCCCATGCCTCGATGTGCTTATGCCTTCATCATTGCCTTTTAGGGATGCATAATGCTCCATTGTATGTATGTACCATGGTTTTTTGGTCCATTGGTCTGTTGGTGGAAATTTGGGTTGTTTCCAGCTCCTTGCAACTGTGAACTGTGCCACAATGAACATTGGAGCACACATGTCTGGCCATGGTTTATTTCTTGTCTCTTTGGGGTATATGCTTAGTAGGGGAATTGCTGGATCATATGGAAGCTCAATTTCCAACTGTTTTAGATATTGCTAGATAGATTTCCATAATGGCTATACATACCTACAGGTCCACCAGTGGTGGAATAGAGTGCCTATCACTCGACAGCCATTCAAACACATGTTACTTTCTTATTTCTTGAATTGGGCTATCTTTGAGGGTATTAAATGGTATCTCATTGTTTTAATTTGCATTTCTTTATAGCTAGAGATCTGGAACATTGTCTCATATATTTGTTGGCAATTTGTATTTCTGCCCTTGAGAAACTTCTTTTTAGGTTCCTTGCCCGTCTCCTCAGTGGACAATTCATTTGTTTCTTGTTGTAAGTTAGCAGAGTATTGTATATTTTAGTAATAAGGCCTTTGTCTGATGTGTCATGGCTGAAGATGTTTTCCCATTCTGTGGTCTCTCATATTACTCTCTTGGTGTGTTCTTTCAATGTACACAAGTGTTTTATCTTTAGTATATCCCACAGGTCAATTTGTGCCTCTTTTGTGTTTACATCCTTCCCTATTTCTGATAGCCTATGTATTCCCTGAGTCAAAGTTCTCAGATTTGTTCCAATTTCCTCATTAATAGACCTAATTGTTTCGGGTTTTACCTCTAGACCTGTGATCCACCTTGAGTTTATTCTTTTGCATGGGGTAAGGTAAAGTTCTTGCTTCATTTTTTCTGTAGATATGTGTCCATTTTTTCCAACACCATGAATTGAAGAGGGCATCTGCTTCCCATTTGATGTTTTTTGGATCTTTATTGAAGATCTGACATCTGTATGCTGATGATTTTATTTCGGGGTTTTCAATCTATTTCCATTGGTCTGAATATCTATCATTTTACCAATACCATACTGTTTTGACCACTGTGACTGTATAGCAGTTATTAAAGTCCAGTGAAGCAATCCCTTCAACTTTGTCCATGTTCTTGAGGAGCTCTCTGCTAATTTTCGGTTTTTCCCCCTCTCCATATGAATTTGGTGATCTGCTTTTCTAATTCTTTGAAGAAAGACACCGGAGTTTGCATCGGGATAGCATGGAACTTATATGGTGCCTTAGGTAGAACTGACATCTTTACAATATTGAGTCTACCAGTCCACAAGCATGGGATGTCCTTCCACTTCTTGAGATCACCCTTGTTTTCTTTTAATAGAATTTTGTTTGTTTTCCTCATACAGATCTTTGTTTGTTTAGTCAGATATATCCCTAGATATTTTAATTTGTGTTTGGCTATTGTGAAGGGTACCACCTGTTTGATCCTCTTTTGTATGGCCTTGTCAAATGAGTATAGTAGTCTGATAGACTTCTGTTTATTGATCTTGTAACATGTCACTCTGCCACATTCCTCTATTGCTTCCACCACTCTTCTTGTGAAACTTTTAGGGTTTTCCATAGGCAAAATCATATCATCTGCAAAAAACGATAGTTTCACTGCTTCCTTCCCCAGACAAATAACTCGATGTGCCTTCTTTGCCTTATATTGCTAGCTAGGACCTCCAATATGATGTTAAATACGAGTGGGGACAAGGGACATCCTTGTCTCGTTTCCTTTTTCAGAAGAATTGGTCTCCATTGACTACCACATTGACTGCTGGTTTTTCATATATAGCTTGTATTATATTGAGGGAATTTCTTTCCATGCCTATGTTCTTGAGTGTCTTAAACAGGAATGGGTGTTAGGTGTTGTTGAATGATTTTTCTGTATCTATTGATATTATCATGTGATTCTTACAGCTGTTCCTTTCAATGTGGCAAATAATACTGTGGAAGTCACTGCTCCGTGTAAATTTCAGTACTGGGAGTGTAAGGGTTGAGTTGAGCCTGTCAATCTGGAGATAACCAATGAGACCTTTGTGTGGGCATGGCTTTCTCCTGAAAATTCTGGGAAGTTTTGCGGTATTTCCCAATTAGAGGTGAGAAAAAACTCAGTTCCTTGGCAATGCACTACTGACAAGATGAGATGACAACATCCTGATAGATCCTGATTCCTGGAACCTGGAGGAGCTGAAGGAGAAGTCACATGGGCTTGCCCTGATACAAGCAGACTTCTGGGGCCCAAGAAGCCACAGAGAAACCCCTGCCATTGCTAAGATGCTTCTACTGCCAATGGATACTGCTGATGGACCCTGAGCCCTGGAAACGAGGAGACATTGGGAAACTCCTGTAAGCTCCGGGATGCTTCTACTGCTACTAGATACACAAGACTCTGCACTCACTGGCCTGTGATTGTCCTGGTGTCATTATACATGCATCATGAGTCAGAAGAAGACTGTATAGAGTAGCATCAGACATATGGGCCAATATTGGACTTATGACCGTGGACTAGACTGGGTTGGGATGCTTTCTCAATGTTCCATTCCTCTTGTATATAAACCTTTCTCTAATATCCATAAGCATATTTATGAATTTGTTTCTCTAGTCTACCCAGACTAGCACAAATACAAATGGTCTTTCTTATGGTGAACCATCCCTGCATTTCTGGTATATATGCTGCTTGGTAATAGTGAAGTATTTGTTTTATATACTTTTGTATTCTGTTGTTTAGTATATTGTTAAGGATATTTGCAATGATATTCATTAGGGAAATTGGTATGTAGTTCTCTATTCTTGTGGGATCCTTTCCTCCTTTTGGTATCTTGTTTATACTTCTTAGAAGGAATTTGGGAATTTGCCATCTTTTTCTATGTTCTGGAAGAGTTTGTGTAGAATTGGTGCCAGTTCCTCCCTAAATGCTTGATAGAATTCCCTGGTGAACCTAACTGGTGCAGGGAATTTTTTTGTTGTTGTTGGTAATCCCTTGATAACCTTGTCTCTGTCTTCTATTGATATGGGTTTGTTGAGGTTCTTGACAGCCATCAGGGATAATCTGGGGAGGGATTGTTTTTCCAAGAATTTGTCCATGTCTTCCAAGTTGTTGAATTCATTGGAGTACAGTCATTCATAGAACTGTGTAATTACCCTTTCGATTTCACTAGGGTCTGTTGTAATGTCCCCACTTTTATCCCTTATCCTTGCGAATGAAATGTGTTCCTTCCTTTCTTTGGTTAAATTTGTGAGAGGTTTGTGAATTCAATTTATCCTTTCAAAGAAACAACTTTTAGCTGCATTAATTTTTCCATCATTTTCTTATTTTCCCTCTCCTGAATCTCAGACCTAATTTTCATTATTTCTTCTGTTTTGTTATTAATTTGATTGTCTTTTTGACTCTGTTCTAGTTGCTGTAAGTTTTGTGCCAGTGCATCAATCATAAGTCTCTCCTCCTTTTTATGTGTGCACTATGAAACATTCTCTTATGACTGCCTATGCTGTGTCCCATAAGTTTTGGTATGTCGTGTTCTAATTCTCATTGGTTTCCAGAAAGTTCCTAATTTCATTTCTGATCTGGGCCTGTGCACACGACTTGTGTAACAGGGAGCTATTCATTTTTCAATTGCTTACCTTTTCTTTATCTTTTGTTGATTTCCAAACTATGGCACGGTGGTCAGAGAGAAAGGTCTGTATGATATCAATAAGCTTAAATTTATGTAGATTTGACTTATGCCCTAACATGTGGTCTGTCATGGAATATGTACCATGTGGGCTTGAAAAGAATGTGAATTTCTTTGTATTGGGGTGGAGAACTCTAAATATTATCAGGTCAAATGGCCTCATTGCAATGTTTAGATCTCTAGCTTCCTTGTTGATTTCTTTCCCAGTGATCTATCTTTCTCAGCAAGTAGTGTATTGAAGTCATCTACTATAATTGCTGAGGTTGTGATTTCTTTTTTCATCCTTTGGGGCTTTTAATTGACATATTCTGCTTGATGCTTCTTCAGAGCATAAATGTTTAGAATACTTAGTGGTTCTTTTTCTTGAGCATTGCATAGTGTGCCTACTTATCTCTTTTTATGGTTTGCACTTTGAGGTCAATTTTATATGAGATAAATTGCTTTTTCTGAATTGCTGCTTGCTTGGTATGTTTTTCTCCAGCCTTTGATTCTCAGCCTATTTTTGTCTGTAATCTTGATATGTGTTTCCTATAGGCAGCAAATTGAGGGGAGTGTGTTTTCTAAGCCAGTCTGTTAATCGCTGTCTCTTAAGGTTTGATTTCATTCCATTGATATTCAGGGCAATTACATCTATCTGTGAACTCTGTGGTGTCATTTTATCACTCTTGTGTGGGGTGTTTTCCTACTTCTATTTCTTTTCCATGGGTTGTGTCTATGTGTGTTTGTGGTTCATTTTTGCCTTCTTTCCCATCACTGAGCCAGAGTTACCTTGGGGACTATTTTCCCTTTGATGGACTCTGGATGGAGTTTCTCTGTATGGCGGTCTGTGGGGAGTGGGGGTTGTGGGTCTGTGAGGAGTGTCTCCACAGGACCCTGGGCACCCTGGGGTTGAAGGGACTGGCTGGCGATTCTGCGTGGGGGTGTGATGCAGAGCAGAACCCTCTGCCTTGTACCCAGCTGCCTGGTGGTGCAGGTAGTGGAGCGGGCACCCAGAATGCCACAAAGGGAACTACATCTGCCAGGGAGGGCTGACAATAGGATGGAAGTCAGTTTTGAATTCATAGAAGTGCTCTGAATTGTCTTGGCAATCAACAGACAAGTTTGATACCCCTACTTGGCCCCCAAATCTCCCCAACTCACCAATCTCCACGGAGCACCACAGTGAGCTACCTGTCTAGCTGCCATGTTCCATGACCTCCTTTCTTGGGTTTCTTAATACTGTTATCTCAGTCATGGTTTTCTGCATATTGTAGTCAAACTTATGAAATGTTCTACAATGGATCATAAACGTATTTTAAGACACCTCCAGAAATGTGGTCTCCTTGTTCTTTTTGCCCTCATCACCTGCTCATCTACTTGTGTGTTTTGATGCTTCAAACCCCCAAAGCTTTAGCGTTTAATATATATGCTATCCCATATTGTTGTATATAAAGGGATCGAGATCTAGCCCTGATAAGTACTCTCACATACCCTAGACATGAATAAACCCCAGTATTAATTCCTTTCCTAATAGGATTATGTATTGCAGGTTCTATAGCTGTAGGTATTTCTGCACTTGCCACCCAGGATGATGGTCTAAATTGGCCTCTCCAACCTTGTTAGTGCTGACATTAGCAAACTAGAAGCCACTATTTCACTACTATTTGAACAAATTAAGTCTTTAGTGAAAGTCACCTTGTAGAATAGATGATGCCTTAACTACTATTCCTTAGAGGTAGAGTTGTAGGCACAGTAAGGAGACAAGACTCAGTCAGCAGTGCAAAAGTACAGAAAGGTTTTATTGGGAAAATAACTCCTGGGCAGGTTTGGTATCCCAGTAAGTTAGGCTAGAGAAGCTGCACCCAGTATTGTGGCGGTGGGACATATATAGGGTATGAGCTAAAGGCATGTGTGCTGATAAAAAAGGGAGGGGTGTTCTGTGTTTGAGGTTTTGGAGAGAACTTATTAATAAATCATCTTGTTCTGTAAACTTGCTTCTCAGAATGCCAGGGAGAGGGGCTGTGCCTTTCCCAGGGTGATAAACTCTGTGAAAGGGCTGAGCCCTTCTCGGGAAGAAAAGCTCTGTGAAATGTCTGAGGAAGGGTTTACAAAGTTCGGCAGGTTGTTCATCTCTTTCTTAGTGAGGGCGACGCAAAGGGGGTGCAAGGGGCTGCCTGGTCCAGGGGGTTGCCTAGTTCAACCCCAGCCCATACATAACAATTCAGACTACATGCTGCCCTTAGAGAAGAGTGTTGTTCATATGTGAATAAAACTGGGATTGTGGTGGAAAGTTAGTCCGCATAAGTGTAAAGGAAAGAAGGCAGAAAGGGGAGTCTATAGGCAGCTGGTATCAAGAATTATTTAATTGGTCTGCTTAGGTCACAGTATTAATTACTGATCTTGCTTGACCTTTATTATTATTAATACTGGGACTTTTGATTGGACTGAACATTATTAATGCATTAGTGAAGTTCATCTAAAACCATGTAAGAGTTGTTAATCTTGTGGTATTAAGGACCCAAAAACAACTCTAAATTCAGAAGAAGTTGCTGATCAATCAGCAATTTGATACTTAAATAAGAACAGTAGGGAATTAAGCAAACTAACCAAAGTAACTCCATTTTGTTGACTGCTAGATGACCTGTCCACTTCCTTCTCCCATCTTGGAAAGCCCTGCTTGTGAATGATTTCACAATGTACTCAGATGTACCTAGAATCAGGATGTTCTAATTAATCTTTTTTGTTCTAGTTAATCTTATTGTTCTTTACTATTGTTCCTTTTGAAGTTGCAACCTGAATGTTCTATTTAATCTTATTATTCTTTAATATTGTTCTTTTTGTAATGCTTCAATTAATTCATTAATTTTGCTTTTTGCCTCTGGCAAATACTTGCTAAGTCCCTAACAAATGACCCAAATGGTTTTCTGTGGTTTTTGACTTTATAAGCTTGCTTAATTTCACTGGCCACTGCAGCTTAGGGAAGCACATTTAGCTTCCAGTTGTAGCTGAATAAAGACCTTTCCTATCAAGATATTATACTAGCTGCTATTTATTTGAACCTGCAACAAGTCCATGCTGTGGTTCTCTGAGGTTCGGTAGAAACATACATAGTGTACATAAAATCTGGTCTATTGTCCACCAGACTCATCAAAAGAAATATGCATGTCTCCTCTAAAATGTAGATGCCCCCCCTCCTCTGGTTTAATTTCTCAGGAAGGTAAGGGAAACAGAAAGATTTCTCCCAATTGTCTCCCAGAATGCTATGCCAAACTTAGCTGTTTGCTACATGTGGCAAGTAACTATACATTTGGAGGTCAACAGATTTAGATCAGAAGTTATTCTCCTTAAGGGTCATCAGACACATGGAGTAATCAGGCTGTATAGACTGTCCCACCCTTAGTAGGGCCCACTCACTTCTGGTAAGGATAATAGTAGACTACTTCCTTGTAGGAGCTCAAGGAGCTCAAGCCCACCCAAAGAAGATCAAGGTTAAGCTGCCATCATGAATCTAGGATTCACCTTTCTTGTCACATGTATGCCCCAGCTCATGCCCTTCTTGTTATGCTTATACCTATTGAACATCCCTTTCCTGTGATGTTTATGTCTATTGTAAAGCCCCTTCCTGCGATGTGGCCCCCAAAATAGATATCACCCTTGGTTAGGAATAAATTTTCTCTCTCTAGATCTCTTTCCATATGGACCATATGAGAGGCTAAGAAGAGCATGCTAGCATGCTACCATGAAATGCATCTGACTCCATTATTTCTATCTCTCATAATTTCTTAACTTTACTATAATCATTACTTATTAGTGCTGTACAATTGTGCCTACCAGACCTGTGATGATGTGTTAGGGGCTGGCTCCCCTGACAGCAAAGTTATTCTTCCGTCCCCATGGAGGGACCATTGATTTGTCACAACTTTGTCTCAGTGTTGTAGAGCATCAAGTGCATGGTCTTCTCTCTTTTAGGGAGAAGTGAAGAAGTGACCCCAACAAATGTGAGACCTCTTTCAAAATGATTCTCCTGAAATGCTCATAAGGGAGATAATGTGTGGTTCATGGCCAGTATGTAGCTTTCTACCATTTTGTTCAGGAACTGGTCCTAACATGTGTTTAATTGTTGCTTCTCATTATACTAATGGGTTCATATAATATTTGTCCTTGTGTGATTGACTCAATTCACTCAGTATCATAGTTTCTAGGCCCTTATATGTCATGCAGTGTTTCTTGCTTTCATTACTGTTTTTTTAAGGGATGCATAGTATCCGGTTGTGTGTATGTTTCTTTATTCTTTATTCTTCCACTGCTAGGCATTTGGGCAGCGTCCAGTTTCTTGCTATTGTAAACTATGCTTCTATGAACATAAAGCATGCAGCCACTCATACTGTGTCTCATTTCTTTAGGGTATAGGCCTAAGAGTGGTACTGCTGGATCATATGGAATTTCAATAGCTTTCCACAGTGGTTGTATGTATTTACAAGTTCACCAACAATATATAGATATCCTGATCTCTCCACATACTCCCCAGCATTTGTTATTTACTTTTTTTTTTAATTGGGCTGGCATTGGGGGTGTAAAGTGATATCTCGTTGTGGTTTTAATTTGCATCTCCCTGATGGTTAGTGATAGTGAACATGCTTTTATGTTTTTGTTAGCCATTTGTACTTCATTATTGGTGAACTGTTTATGAGGCAATCTAGCCACAGTAACTCCATTTTGTTTACTGCTAGGTGACCTGCCTGCATGGTCCACCCACCCTTTTCAGAAATCCCCACTGGTGGTTGCTCCTCAAATGTACCTTGCACACCTGGAACCAGGATGTGGTTTAGAATGTTAAGATTGATTATGCTATTCTTGCTTCTGTAATGCTTGCCTGCTTCATAGAAAAGTCCTTATGTAGTTTTTGCCTTTATAAACTTGCTTGTAGCTGCTTTTGCTACCAAAGTTTAGGAGAGTGCTTTACCTTGCTGGAGTCAGCTAGCTTAATTAAAGACTCTTCCATTTTTGCTGGACATTGTAGTGGTCATCATTTACAGGAACCTACATCATCTTGGGGGCTCGCTCAGGATGGCCATTGTCCCTTTTTAGCTTCTTTCTGGTGGCTGCTTCTTGGAGAAGGACCTCCAAGGGAGTCCACCAATGAAGTTCCAGGCCTCCAGATTTCTTCTATCCCAGTCAAGCGAACATCTGGAGGATTAGGACATTTTGCTCTGAGTCTGAAAATCTTGTACCTCTGAAGATAATTTCCTGTGTGGGAATGGAGCCCTCTGAATAGTTTAGGTGGGGGGATCAGACATGACCATAACCTTTCCTAGTCCCTTTTCATCAGGACGCCACTTGAGACACCTGATAACTCAGTTACTTGTCTCTTTGTATATCTTTTTTTCCCCTCAACTTTTCTGTCATTTTATCTTCTTCCTCCCTACTCTCCCGGTGACTGGATTGCTGACTCTTGACCTTGCAATCACAACCCTGACTGGCTGGTCATCTGGACAAGAAATTCTTTATGATCATTGTTATCTTTTTTTTGGTGCTTCATATTGTTTAAAGTAAATGAATTTGTTTAAAGTAAATGAATTTATTGTTTAAAGTAAATGAATTTTGATCAGGACAGAACAGATTTATATTATAGATTTTAAATTTTATGTATTGTCTTTTAAAAAACATAAAGTTGTTTCATTCACAATCCTGGACCTTTGACAGACTAGGTGAATGGATTGAGGATTTAATTTTCCAAGGCACCCTTCAGGAATTTGAGCCTTGGAAAGTGTGTTTTTTTGTGTTTGTACTTTTGTTCCTAGTGTGAGAATGGGTAACTCCTGCACAATAGAAAGGGCCCTCTCCAGTGTATGCTGCACAACTTAACAGTTTGGCTGGCCTGACACTGGCTATCAGAGACACCCAGGTCTTTGGTTCAGCCTAGTTCAGAATCCCTGATTGGCTTAAAAGGTGTGCTTCCCAATCTAGACTGTGAGTCATGTTCATCTCTACCCGAGCAATGGATAGAAAGGCTAGTTCTTCTTCCATCCCTTTCCTCCCTGTCCTTGACAATAGCAAATTCCTTATAGGAGGTCTTCCAAACAGGCTCCCAGCACGCTGAGAGAAAGTGGGGAAGAAGTTTTGTCTCCCTGTTATACCCGTCATTCCCCTCTGAGAAATTCCTATCAGTGTAAGCCTTTTATGGTGTATGATGTATACCCCATTCCTTATTAGTGACTTTATCATTGGAAAAACCAGCATCCTTCATTTTCTGAGAAGCCCAAAGCTTTACTGGGACTTCTGGGGTCTGTTTTACAAACTCATAGGCCAACTTGGGATGTTTGCCAACAGATGTTAGTTGTGTTTTTCATGTCAGAAAAGTACAGATATGGCAGGAGGCCCAGAAATTTGTGTTGTATCTTAGAAGATGGGTGGAAAACATGGAGGGAAGTAGTATTTTTAAAAAAAGAATCCTCCTTGGTCAGAGCAGATTGGGATCAAACACTTCAGGAGGTCTCCAAGCCTTACTCAACTATCAATAGTATTTATTTTCAGCAATTAGTGGGGCAACCATTGGCCCACAAATATCACAGGAGACAGAAGTCATCCAGTAACAAGTACCCTGTTGCTATTTTTGAGAGACTGGTAGATACTTACTGAACCTATCTATACTCTCATAGATCCGGAGGCCCCTGCAAATTTCAGAGTAGTCAATTTGGCTTTTGTAACTCAGTCTGTCCCAGACATAAAAAGGAAGTCACAAAAATTAGAAGGATTGGAAGGGAAATATTTATCAGAATTAGTAGAAATTGCTCAAATGGTTTATAATAAAGAGTTGCCTGGAAAAACAAGTGAAAAGGCTGAGTTGTAGTAGCCACCTTGAAAGAAACAGGTCAGACCCCTGAAAAGCCTATGAAACTAAAGACAATTATACTTTACATTCAGAACAGGCAATGTTTAGGAAGAAGCCATTACACATAATATAAGGAAGAAGGTCATTTGGAAGAATGAGTGCCTGCAGCAAAATCAGGAAAAAGACAGCCCCTACCATATCTTAGTCTAGATGGTCAAGAATCGGGGCCCCAGGCTCATTCTCCATCAGCCCAACACTGCTAAATAGGGGGCAAGCCAGTTCATTTTTCAGTAGACACAGGAGCAACACATTTTATCCTAAACTCCCTCTGGGACCAATATTCTTAGACTCCATTGTGGTCCAGCGAATCACAGGAAAAACTTCTCACTGTCATGAACCATGCAGAGAAATGTCAACCTGAGAAATCACACTGTTTCTCACTTTTTCATTTTAGTGCCTGAGTGTCCCTATCCAATTTTGGTCCACAACATGCTTTGTTAAGGTTAGAATCACCCCCCCCCCACACACACACACACACACATCAGACAGCGTGAATCTTAACCAGGTGTCAGTCCCTGTGGAACACCCTGTCTTGTCATCCCCACGCCTATTACCAAATGCCAAGTAAGAGTATTCCTGGGAACGGTTGGCTATTGCAGACTGTGGACTTTGGGTTTTGCAAACTGACCACCCCTTTACAATGCTACCAAGGGAAATGGGGCCTTAAAGTGGACAGACACTGAATGGAGGGCATTTGTGGACCTAAATCAAGTCCTTGTGCAGATTCCAGTGCTATCACTATTGGATATATCCAAATCTTGCATCCTTTTCATGCATGAATGATCTGGAGTGCCTTGGTGAGTCCACACACTAACGTTGGGGTATAAGGGCAGTCCAGTGAAATACCTATTCAATAAATTAGACCCTGTGACTTATGGGTGGTCACCATGCATAAGAACAGTGGCCACTCTTAGTTAATGAAGCCAATAAACTGACTGTGGGCCAGAAAATGGCTGTGCTGGCCCCCACTCAGTGGAAGCATTACTCCAAAGCCCAGCTGGCCAGTGCATGACTAAAGCATGCATCACCTAGTATCAGGTCCTTCTACTGATTCAACCTCAAATAAGGTACCTAAAAGTTTCCTCTTAAATCCAGTCACCCTCTTGCCTGAAGTAGAAATGAACTATAATAGAACAGAAGTTCTTCGGAAGGTTTACGTAGCAAGACTGGACCTCACACACTTGCTCCTTCTAGACATCAAAGTTGAGCTGTTTACATATGGAAGCAACTTCATTGACAGCTGCACCAGGTACACAAGGGCTTCTGTTGTTCTCTAAATTCAGTCATCTGATCAGCACATTTACTGCATCATAACACCTCACCCCAAAAGGCAGAGCTAGTGGCTCTAATCTAGGCACACCACTGAGCACATGGAAAGCAGGTGACTGCCTTCACTTCCCATATCCATCTACCAAGAGAGAGGGCTTCTAACTTCAGGAGGAAAAGAAAAAAAAACTGAAATATTGACTTTACTGGAAGCCACGTGGCTACCAATCAAACTGGAAATTGTACATTGCCCAAGGCACAATAAGGGCAACTCAAAAGAAGAGAAGGGAAATAAGAAAGCAGATGAAGAGACCAAATGAGTGGCCATGTTGGAACCTTCCAAGCATTAATTGACTTTTTCCCCCTATCAGAGTGTTTTCTACATAACGTTATTAAGGCCAAGAATAACCTAGTCGTGGAGGAAACCGCTGATTGCTGGACCCTCACAGAGGTAGGACTATGGTCCGTGAGGTGTTGGATAAGTCAATAATACAACAAATGCACCAGGCTACTCATTTACGTAAAACTAAGTTAGGGAAATTAATAAAAAAAAATTATATCCCAAATTTTAAAAGTATAACAATTAGGTGTGCCATATGTGCTCAAGTAAATGCTCATGCTTTAGCTCCTCCCCAGCAAGGTGTTAGATTAAAAGGACAAATACCAGGAAAACAGTAGAAGTCAGATTTCACTGAAATTGAATCTCCAGCTAAGGGGTACAAATATTTGCTTGTGCTAGTTGACACTTTTTCAGGTTGGGTTGATGCTTTCCCTACCCATCATGAAATTGCCATGATAGTCAAAGAAAGTTATTAGAAGAAGTAACTCTAAGGTGTGGCTTGCTTCAGTCAA
>PVJH01022230.1:0-37095 GCA_004026705.1 Nesogale talazaci | reverse complement strand
GGGGCTTGAAGGGGAGGCTGCAGATGCTCAGGCAGCTCAGTGACTGGGCTGTAATTTGAAGTCGTATTTCCCTTATACAAAAACCAGACAATGGTATCACCAAAAAGCTATGTAGAGGCAAATGCTCAATAAAAATATTTAAACTCAAACCAGCAACATCTTAAAGGATTAGACATGGAATTGTCCAGATATGTAAAGATGAGTCTGTAAACAAAAATCAGCCTATACTATATACTGTTTAAATAGAATGGAGATGGAAAAACCACTTAAATACTTTCCATTTATACAGAAAGCATATCTTTAAAAACCCAATATATTTTTTTGTTGTTTTTTTTATATTGGGGGAGGGGGGCGCATCACTGCCTCTGGTGGTCGTGGGTGCTACCCAGTGCTGCTCCTGAGAGCTGCCGCTGGATTTGAACCGCCAAGCCTGCAGGCCACAGTCCTGCACTCAACCACTTACACCACCGGGGCTCTGCCCAAAACCCAATATATTTTTTTATGATAAAATGCCTACTAACTAGAAACAGAAGAAAGTTTTCACAGCCTGATTAAAAGCATTTATGAAAAACACCCACAATGGAAGGTCATAACAGTGAAAGATTAAAACTTCCACCTAAAACCGGCAACAAGACAGGGATTTCTACTTTGCCATTTCTGTTCAGTATTATACTGGACATGTTAACCAGGGCACTTGCATAAGAAGAAAAATGGGAAAATATACACAGTAGAAAAAAAGAAGTAAAACTAATAATAGATGGCATGATCTTTTATATGGAAAATGCTTAAGAATCGACTAATACACACACACACACACACACACACACACACACACACACACACTACTGGAGATAATAAACTAATTGAGCAGTTTCCAGATACTAGATTAGCACATAAAATTTTGTCTATTTCTGTATGTCAGCAATGAGCTTAGAGAACAATCTGAAAGTAAAATTAAGAATTTATTTATTTATTTATTTATTTTAGAATCAAAAGAGTAAAATACTTAGGAGTGCATTTAATCAAGGTAGTACCCTGAAAACTACAAAACATTATTGAAAGGATGTTTTGAAAAGAAAGCTAAGTAAATGGAAAGACATTCCACGGTGTCATATATTAGAACATTGGACATTATTATGTTGGGACCCCAAACATTATTACAATAGCAATACTCCTTAAACTGATCTATACATTCATTATAGTCCCACTGTCTTTTTTTTTTGTGGCGGGGGATTACTGCCCTCTGGTGGTGGGAGTAGGAAGCCCAGCCTTTGCTCTGTGGAGCTGGTATCGAACCTCCATCCCAGTGGGCCGCAGTCCCGCGCACAACCACTACGCCACCGGGGCTCAGCCCCCCACTGTCTTTTTTAAAGAAATAGGTTGATCTTGAAATTTGTATGCAATTGCAAGAGACCCCAAATAGCTCAAAGCGGGATATTAACATAAGGATAGGCATTTAGATAATTGGAATAGAAGGTCTAAAATAAACCCTTATGTATATGGGTAATTGATTTATACACAAATGCCAAGACCATTCAGTGGGGGAAAAAAGAGTATCTTCAGCAAATGACATTGGGACAGTAGGACATGCAAAATAATGAAGTCACATTTTGTTGAGAACTTAATTTAGAATGGATCAAAGACCTAATAATATAAGAGCTAGTACTACAAGACTCCTGGGAGAAAACGGGGAAAATCCTTTATGACAGATTTGGCATTGGATTCTTAGATTAAATACCCAAAGCAGAAGCAACACAAGAAAATTAAAAAATAAGCTGGACCTTATCAAAATTAAAAACTCATACATCAAGAAAATGAAAGGTTAACCCACAGACTAGGATAAAATTCCATTGCCCCACAACTTTTTGAAGCCCCTTTGTATAGCTGATAGGGTCTGCTGTCCAGAATATATCATGGACTCCTACAACTCAACAATAAAAAGACAAACAGCCCAATTAAAAAATAGGCCAAGTCCTTAGACAGTTCTCCAAATGTGTGCAAATGGCCAAGAAGCATATAAAAAGTTGCTAACTGCTGTTACTCAGTTTTGTTGTTAGGGGACCTTGAGTCAGTTCCAACTCATAGAGGCCCCATGTACTGCAGAAGGAAACACTTCCCAGTCTGACTTCATTCTCAGTCATTGCTCTGTTTCAGCCCATTGTAGCTGCTGTGTCAGTGCAGTGAAATTCGTTGATGGTCTCCTTTGTTCCCGGGCCCTCTGCTAAGCATGATAGCTTTTGCAGGGACTGCAAATAACTCCTAATAACATGTCTAAAGTATGTGAAATGAAGTCTCACCAGTTTCACCTCTAAGGAGTGTTCTGCGCTTCTTCCCACACAGTCTGGCTCACTCTTCTGGCAGTCCATTTCATTTCTATGCCTCGGAAGTCCTTGCTTGGGAGCAGGTCTGCTCTGTCCTGTGAGGACAGTGGCTTTGGTCTTCGTTGTTGTATTATGTAATTAAATAATGAAAATGTCATAAACACCAATAACTTGTACACTATAAATTCTGCTTTTGAAGAAATTTTATTTATTTTTTAAGATCATTTTATAAGGGCTGAGCCCCGGTGGCGTAGTGGTTGTGCGCGGGACTGCGGCCCACTGGGATGGAGGTTCGATTCCGGCTCCCAGGAGCAAAGGCTGGGCCTCCTACCCACCACCAGGGCAGTGATGCCTAAAAAAAAAAAAGATCATTTTATTGGAGACTCATACAGTTCTCTAATAATCCACGCATCAGTTGTATCAAGCATATTTTTACGTATGTTGCCATCATTATTTTCTGAACATTTACTCAATTTCAAACCACATATTATGTTGGACATGTATTTAATTGCAGTCTGATGTCTTTTAAACTAACCTTCAAAGACATGGTGCTATATCTTTTTCCTTTAAGAAAACACATTTCTTTTTCTGATTGTAAAAGTGGATACATATTACAGAAAAGCATGCAGAAACAGTTTTTTGTTGTTACTTGCCATTGGGTTGACTGTTTATTCTTATGGTAATCTGTAGCATATGTAATATTCTGTGTTCCTTTTTCATATGTCATAAAAGAAAGACCATGAAATCATGAAAGACCATGATTTGAGTTGAACACATCTTAGTTATGAAGGGTGACATCTTTGCTTTTTAAATCTTTCAGAAGAGTTTTTGCAGGAGACTTGTCTGGTAGTAAGTGCGCCATTTGATTTTTTTTTTTTTTTTTTTTGTGGGCATCACTGCTCTCCGGTGGTGGGAGTAGGAGGCCCAGCCCCACTGCTGGAATTGAACCTCCGTCCCAGCGGGCCGCAGTCCCGCACACAACCACTACGCCACCGGGGCTCAGTCCGCCATTTGATTTCTTGACTGCTGCTTCCAGGGATGTTGGTTTTTGATTCAGGTAGAATGAGATATTCACAACTTCCATTTCCCCCCATTTATTGTGCTATTTATTGGTTGAGTTGTGTACTTCGTGTTTTCCACATATTAAGTGAGTATGCACATATTGCTCACAGGGTAGATGATAAAACTCTAAACTCACTGCCACTGAGCCGATTCCACTCACACCAACCCTGTAAGAAAGAGAGAAAGTCCTACGAGTTTCCAAGACTGTCACTCAGCGGGAGTAGGAAACCTTAATCTTTCTCCCGAGGAGTGGTTAGTGGCTTCAAACTGTTATTCCAGAGTCAGACTGGTGCTGTTGGGTAAGCAAGCACTGGGCAAGATGCGAGCGTCAAACCCAGCAGCCATTCCTTAGGGAAAGATGAGACTGTCTGCTCCTATCAAGTCTCACAAATCCAAAGGCACAGTTCTACTCTGTCCTGTAGGGTCACGATGACTTGGAATCCACTTGATGGCAGTGAGTTTGTGTTTAACCTCCTGTAGACTCCCCAGTGCATATGTATGCATTCTTTCTATTTATCAATGTCTCTTAGCAAATGGCAATGTGTCTAATCCATTCGTTTTACACCATATAAGACCACTTATTTTTCTATGCAGAAATTCTTTTCAGACTCTTAAAACCAATTGTATTTTTGGTTCACGTGGTTAAAAGTTTAACTACAGAATTACAAATAGGTTGTACAATTAAAATGAGATGCCTTTTGCGAAAACAGTAGATCAACTCATAAAATTGAATATCACCCATAAGTAAAAGCATATACATATATCAGATATGATAAAATTTACTTACGCTAAAGCAAAGATGAGACAGTAAGGGTACAGGGAAACTAGAGTATTGAAAATAGTACAACTGCAACAGAATGAATGAGAATAAGGTGTGATATGAAAAAGGTAATCAATGGCACTGGATAGTTGGTGTCGAGGTTTACCCAGAGACTTTATTTGCTGTGCAAGCTTTCCGCTTAAACACAATAAGATCGCACTTTAAAAAAAACAATTACCGTGATGCAGATAAGTATGTTTAATTTATGGGGCTCATCTCTACAAAATTTGTTTTTTAAATATTAAGGTTGACAAATCTTCTGAGGTTTATTTTTTTACATAATGTGTTATTTTTAACAATTAAAAGAACAGGTCTTCAGATTTGACATTCGTAAGCAGAAGTAAGTTTGATGAGGATGCCTTCTGTGTTGCAGACTGCAAATAGAAGAATCTTCCAAGCCTGTCAGACTCTCACAGCAGCTGGACAAAGTTGTGACAACCAATTACAAGCCTGTTTCTAACCATCAGTACAATGTGAGTGCTCTCTATGTCTGTCTTCATTTTGTCCTCTCTCTCTGTTGTTACTCTCTTACCACCCAGAGGCTCCGATCTTGCCGCAGCAGCCAGGCACAGGACTTTCCAAGTTGCTGGTGGAACCTTAAAAAAGGGACAAAAAACCCCATGTACCACAATGTTAATAATGACTGGAAGCTACCCAAGTAAACATCAACACATGACACAATGAACACTTTGGTGGTTTTATCATTTAATATGTTAATACACACAACAGCTACATGCAGCAGCATGGATGAATTTCACACACTAAATGCTGGACCAAAGAAGCCAGACACCAAACACTACTTTTTCTCTTTTTTTCTTTTTTTTTTTCTTTTTAAAGATCATTTTACTAGGGCCTCTTACAGCTTTTATAATAATTCATATAACAATTGTATTGAACATATTTGTACATTTGTTGCCATCATCATTTTCTAAGCATTTGCTTTCTATTTGAACTCCTCTTCTTTTTTCAGACACTGCTTTTTGTATTATTTTATTTAGTTAGGTAAAAAATAAAACAAGCCAGATGACACCTTGTTGTGAGGATTCAAGATTTTGTTGGGTTAGCCTAAGAGGGGCTATAACTAGAGGGCAACACAGAGGGATTAGGGGACTGGTGATGCTTCCGGAACTGTGCGCTGAATACATGGGTGTGAACAGTGTTCCATTTGACAGTTCAGTGAGTGGTACATTTAGGATGAGTGGGGGAAGGGGGTAGTGTTTTGCTGAATACATTTTAAGTACAGGCAATACCCATTTTGCAGAGCTTGATTTTTGTTTCTGTGGTGTATTAATTGTGAGTAATTGCATAAACTACTGGCTCTGTGGCCAGCTCATAAGTCCACAAATCACTCAGTAAATAAAGGTGTGTTTTGTAATCAGTGGCCAATCTGGCCACTTCTTTCAGAGTCTGTTGGACATTGTCCACCATACATCTAAATTCAGCAAAAATGTTTACTTGTGTTTTCTTCTTGTCTCTTGGTGACACAACCAAGTGGCATTTTACAAAAATGATTCCATAACAAGGAAATTGGCCAACAAAGTGCAGCCAGACCTCAAACAGGGATACTAACACTACAGTCCTGGAGCTGAACTCACCCACCCAGGGCCCCAGCTCTCAGCCACGCTGGGACCCTGCTGGCAAGATATACTCCTTAGGACAATGCACCATTCAAGGTCAAAGGGGCAGCTTTTGCCCCAAGACAGATCCAAGGGCAGGAAAGAAGGACTAGAAATAGGAAATGGGGTAAGAAACATTGCATTGTAGGGATTGTAATCAGTGACATGAAATAAAGTTCTGTGAATTGTAAACTGGCTTGTACTGTAAACTTTTAGCCAGATCACAATCTTTTTTAAAACTAGCAAAAGTGATAGTGCTGGAAGAGAAATTCGAATCCAATGTCAATGATAACGTAGAAAAATGCTTTCTGCCCTTGAGAGTGTCCACAGCGCCACCACTTCAGAGACTAGCACTGCAGCCCCAGGACCAGGTTTTTGTTAATGTTACTGTGGTTGCTTGTTGTCATGCAGTCAGGAGGAACTTAATGAAAGCACTTTTTGATTTGAATGAAAAGCACGTTTGTGTGCATAGGTTTGGATTTATGTCAGGTCCGATCACAGGGGCCTCTCAGAGTGTCCCATGCCAAAGCAAACTGGAACCCCAAACCATTGCCTGGCTCTACCCCATGGGCTTTAGGCACTGAAGTGGGTTGCACAGTGGGAAAAAGAAAGAAAAAACATGTTTGTGACCTAACAGGTGTAGCTATCCCAGAAGAAATGAGGTTGGCAAAAATCTGCACAGTAAAGGATCTCTCGTAAGATGCATCACAACATTGAAAGTAGGAAGGATAAAAGGTTGGAAGCTAATCCAGACTTAACGAGTAGTCAGACAGTTGGCCTAGCATAGAAAAAATGTTCACTTTGTATGATTAGAAGACAACTGCTGTTGAAATGACTTGTTGGAATTATCCCAGTGAGCCATGTGTTGTCAGATTGTAGTGAGCAGTAAAGTCCTGGTGGGATTGGAAGAGAAGGAAGCTGGAGAAGACTCCTGTTAGTACTTAGCCATGCCAGTATCCTACAACCGTGACTAAGATTGGTCTCCTTTCGGTAACTTTTTAATATGTCGAACTGTCAGACCTGCAATTAGCGTAAGATATATACCTCTCTAGAACCAAATAGATGAAAACCTTGCCTTCAAGAAGCTGCCACCATTCAGTTATCTAGCTGTGCCTTCTCATATCCCCACTTTGGGCTATTGCTTAGCTACATTCATTCGTAGTAGTAAATACCCATTTCTAAACTATTACTACTTCTCCTAAATCCCACCACAAAGTTCACCCTTGTTATACTGCTTCAAGCCACAATAGCTGATCTCTGCCTACTTCATCTTCGTGATATTGACAGCAGATTTAGAATACAGACAAGTTTCAAAAGTCCTACTTTGAAATGTTTGTTATTTGTTTGTTTTTTCCTTTTAACCCCTAAAATAAGCTAAGAGACCTTGTATTTTGAATTTGCGTGAGCTTAAAGCTCTAACGTGTTGCTTTTTAAAGACTGTCTTTAACAGAAATGGTATTTCCATCCAGTGGATGGAAAGGTTGTTAAGGTTTTCACTGAATGAATGAGTCATTATAGCTATCATTTACTCTCTTTTGGCAAGTAGTTTATTTACCTGAAACAAAGATTTATTTATTCTTCCAACTAGTGAAAACAGACATTGTGAAATAATGGGATGGCTGTACAAGTGGGATGAGGGAGGAAAGAATGGAATGCATACTAATCTGTCTTTATTTAGGTTAGAATATAGCTAAGAAAAGCCCGTGCCACTTCAACAATCTTCACATCTTCAGTGGCACCAATTATGTTAATCATGTTCAGCCATCACTATTAAAGGTTCCCAATCTTTCTCTTTCAGTTATTGATGTTTATACCCCTGTGAATTACAGATTATAATAATTTTTCTTAACTAAACTTGATCTCAGAAAATAAACTTAAAGGTCTTTAAAAGGTTCCTGCAAAGACACTGTAGATAAAGATGACACTAATCATGCAAACAGATGCTAATCAAGCAAACCAGAAAGTGAGAAAACTGGTACTTTTGCTGCTGCTAAAATGACCTCTTTTTTTAAAAATCATTTTATTGGGGGCTCTTACAACTCTTGTTACAAACCATACATCAATTATATCCAACTGGTTTGCATATATATTCCATTGTCCTTTTTCTAGACATTTCCTTTTCATTGAGCCCTTGGAATCAGCTCCTCCTTTTTTCCCTCCCTTCCTACCCCCCAACCCTCGTGACCCCTGATAGACTGTAGATTGTTAATTATTTCCACATCTCTCTCTGACCGCCATCTCCCTTCCCCTCTGGTTTCTGTTGTTCTTCCCCCTGACTGGTGCGGAGGGGGGGTTGGGAGGGGAGAGTGTGGTTATGTGCCATTCATTATGATAGGTGTCCCCCTCCCTCCCCACCTCTTCCCCCTACCCCTTTGGTATCTCTATTCCCCTCCTTGTTCCTGGGTTCCATGTGTTATGAATTGTATCTTTTGCCTATACCTGTGGACATACTCCTGTCTAGTCTAGATTGAGAGGTGGCACTGAGGTCAAATGACCTCTGTCATTCACTTTTTGAGATAGAAACAGTGATGATGTTACCAGAGCTGACAAGAAGTTGGCCTGTTCAAAATAAAATTACCAGTATCATCCTAGATATAGCTTCCCAACCCTATCTTAGTGATGACTCTGTTAATATCTCTTAGGTAAACAGAAATAACTCTAGCTATTTTAACAGACAGATTTAGCACAGGGAATTTGGTAAAGATGGAAGAGCTGGGATTGCAGAAGAGAGGAAGGGGTTACCTACTACTGCCAGAGTGCTCCCAAAGAAATGTGGGGGGTGGGGGGAACACCTCTTCCTCCCACTACCGTTCTCCCTTGGGCAGAATCCTACCGATTCCACCCGCAAAGGAACCTTGGAGATGTAGCTTGAACCCCCTAGTCCAATGGTTGTCAACCTGTGGGTCATGACCCCTTTGGGGGTTGAATGACCCATTCACAGGGGTCAGCCAATCATAACAGTAGCAAAATTACAGTTATGAACTAGCAATGAAAATAATTTTATAGTTGGGCGGGGGTGGTCACCACAACATAAGGAACTGTATGAAAGGGTCGCGGCAGTAGGAGGGTTGAGAACCACTGTCCTTAGTCATTGCTGCCTCCAAGAGGTGGAGCTGATGATGGCCTTTTGGAAATACAGACCTGGTGATCCTTGATATTTTTGTGTTATATCCTAAGTTATCCTTGTTATTTCTAGTATGATACCATCACAAGTTGCTAAACAACCAGATCATGAAGACAAATTACTGCCTATTAAGAGCAAGATGAGTATTTTTTTGGGGGGGGGGGGGGAGCATCACTGCCCTCTGGTGGTGGGAGTAGGAGGCCCAGCCTTTGCTCATGTGGAGCCGCTGCTGGAATTGAACCTCCATTCCAGTAGGCTGCAGTCCCGCACACAACCACTACGCCACCGGGGCTCAGCCCAAGATGAGTACTTTATAATTTTTATAAGCTATATCTAAAGTTGCTCTTGAAATCATTTCATCCCTTTAAAAGTTTTAATTTTGTAAATGCTTTATAGGGCCACTTATATTAGGCATATCTCTTTACAACTTGAAAGCAGATATGTATGTAGCTCATAATCCACTATTTTTGCAATAAATGTGTATAATCAGCATTTAGAGTCAGCAATATAGACATGCCTGTCCAGCTCCCTTTGCCTCTTCTTGCAGGTCAGGATACCCCAGTGTATTCTGGTTGACTTTTATGTACACAATCAGCTAGCAATGTAAATTTCACAGCCTTTTATATTTTTGAGGGAGTATTCAAAAAAAAAAAAACAAACAAACTGGACTTGTGCTGAGTGGAGCTTGCGAAGTCTACATTTTTCCCGCTAAGTGAGCATAAAGCAATTCACTCTGAGTTAGTGCACCCAGTGGCATTGCCTGGGAAGGTTC
This sequence comes from Nesogale talazaci, assembly GCA_004026705.1. Taxonomy (NCBI): domain Eukaryota; kingdom Metazoa; phylum Chordata; class Mammalia; order Afrosoricida; family Tenrecidae; genus Nesogale; species Nesogale talazaci. Next base: position 27,380 of record PVJH01022230.1, on the reverse strand, counting down.
CCTCTGATCACAGTGAATTTTTTTGTGTAAAAGCCATTTCACCTGAACTGGTTTTGGTTTTTTTGGAGTTTTTGTCTACTTTATTTTTTTAATCACTTTATTGGGGGCCTTTACAGTTCTTGTAACATTTCATACATCAATTAGAACCTTGTTTTTTTGTGATTGCCTATTTAAGAGAACAGCATGAGGCTGTGAAATTTTGTTTCCTGTTCTGGAAAAATGCCACAGAAACTGTTGTAATGTTGAACACAGCTTACAAGGACAGTGCTATGGAAAAAACTCAGGTGTCCAAGTAGTTTTCTCCTTTCAAAAGAGGTGAAATGTAGATTGATGACAAACCTCATTCTGGGCATCCGTCAACTTCCCACACAGATAAAAATGTCAACTCGTACGTAGTATATTTGGAGTTTGTTCTACCAGGTAAAACTGTTAATCAAGCTTTCTATTTAGAGGTTCTGAGAAGATTGCCTAACAGTGTGTGACATTTTAAAAAAGGCCCAATTTGTGGCAGATGGGGGACCGGTTTGCCACCGCAACAATGCACCTGCTCACACAGCCATCTCAGTGTGCCAGCTTGGTGCACACACAAAAAAACAACAGCCTGCCTCTCTTGCCCCACACATCTTACTCACTCTGTAGCTTCTTCTTGATTCTGCGAATGGGGAAGATGAAAGATCAGCCATTAGACAGCATTAGAAGAAAAAAATGAGGGGAGATACTGTCAGCCAGCCAAACAGATGGGTTTGAAAATGTTTCCGGGGCTGAACACCGGTGGTGTAAGTGGTTGAGTGCGGGACTGCAGCCTGCAGGCTTGGCGGTTCAAATCCAGTGGTGGCTCTCAGGAGCAGCACTGAGTAGTGCCCATGACCACCAGAGGCAGTGATGCTCTCCGCCCTCCCCCCCAAAAAAAGAGAGAGAGAGTACTTTGAAAGTGATAATGTTGCTTTGTAAAAAAGGAACCAAAAGAGCTGAGCCCCGGTGGTGTAGTGGTTGTGCTGGGACTGCGGCCCACTGGGATGGAGGTTCAATTCCAGCTCCACAGAGCAAAGGCTGGGCCTCCTACTCCCACCACCCGAGGGCAGTGATGCCTCCCCCCCCAAAAAAAAGGAACCAAAAAGACCCTTACATACATAGCTTGAGGGGGCTGGAATTTCAGTTTCTTGGGGATATACCTTCATTTTCTACAATCTCTTGTGATCTTCTCAAAAGGAGTTCCTTTTCTCATGAGGAATTGTGTCCTCTGCAGATTGGATAGTGGTTCTCAACCCCAGCTGTATACTGTATACTGGGGATCATTTAAAAGAGAACAAAACCTCTAGGGATGATGGTTTAATTGACCTTATGTGAGGCAACCATCTTAATTTTATTTATATTCCCTTGGCATTCTATCAAGATAGGTAAGGACATTCTAGCCTTGCTCACCAGCTCCTCTCCCCAGGATGTAGGGTGGTGGATGGGACCCAGGAGGGGACACGAAGCCTCTTTCCACCAACCTAAGGCTTTTTTTTGGGGGGGGGGGCAATCTCTGCCCTCTGGTGGTGGGAGTAGGAGGCCCAGCCTTTGCTCCTGTGGAGCTGGAATTGGACCTCCATCCCAGTGGGCCGCAGTCCCACGCACAACCACTACGCCACTAGGGCTCAGCCCAACCTAGGGCTTTTAAACAAAAACAGATTCTCTGTTATCATTTCCTCTCCTTGGTTTGAAAGAAAGGTTACACTCACTCCCCTTTCTCTCACTTTTTCAGACGAGCTCTTAAAAAACTGTGGAGCTCTAGAAAAGCCAAACTGGAACGTTGATTGTGAGAATGGGAAAAAGCTGATGTTGAAGTATGTGTATAAATTCTGGGTGTTGTTGGCTAAATTAGAAACTTGTCGGTCTGTCATATAGACACCATATGACATAGCAGTGTTTTCCCATAGTATTTATTGTATTAGCATCCTACATGCTCTGTCCATTTGAATTTGCACACCAGTGACTGGCCAACTCTAAAAATTTAATTTTCTCCCAAGAAATAATGACATAGTAGTCAGAAATAGAAACACCAGAGGAAATTAGCAATAAGTTTATAAGGATTTAAAATGAAAAACCATGGTATTCAAATCTCTTGCTCACTTCAGAAGTTAAAATAAAAGCCTTCACAAGAGACTGGCTTGACAAAGCAATCAAAGTATCTGCAAACAATGGTCTAGAAATGTGCAGACATCTGTATTAGAATATTTTAATTGGTTGTGGGTGGCATGTGTACTTTTAGTCAGTGATCAGAGCCTCCGTGATGACGATGAAGCATCTCTTTAACACATTCACAATGGCTTTTCAACAGTTGATTCATTTCAATCCTGGATAATTTATTTTCTGTTGGGAAAGTAAAATCAATTGTGTGTGATGGGTTTCTTAGTTGTAAAAAATGGTGACTTGGGACTAAATTTGAAGTGCTTCCTGTTTATTTCTGTGTGATCGGTCTGGTTAGATCTGTGGCCAAGGAATAGCTTTATTTTTTAAAGCATTCTCATCATTCTAACCCCTGGCGTGCTGCTCGGGCAGAGTAGAAGTGCTGCCCTTGGGGTTTCCCAACCTGCACATCTTACTGGGAGCAGAAAGCCTCTCATCTCTCTCTCAGAGTAGCTGCTGGTTGCACACTGCCATACCTGGGGTTAGCCACCGAACACCTATCCCACTATATCACCCAGGGTCCTTGGGGACAGGGGTCATTAGAATTCACATTGTAGCCAGATCCACTGCATTAGTCAAGAGGGGCAGATGGCAGCTGGATCGATGGTGGGTAGCGTGCACCACTCACCCGTAGTCGGGTTTACCCCTCAATCCCAAACCTTTCCTGAACGGATTAGCAGGAAAGCCAGTGATGACGAACTGAAGTGGGGAATGGAGTACAAGGTCTACCTGGTGTCTGTAGATGGCTATAGGAACATGCAGCTTGCAAATACAGAAGAATGCATAGCTAGGGCATTGTCTGGACATCTGGGTGAAGTTTTAATAAGGTGTAATAATGTCCTTTATATCAGAGATGTTGAAGAAGATGGAGAAATGAGAGAATAGCATCTTATGTGGGGTTTTTTATAGGTATATTTCTAGGAAGTAAAAACTTGTTTTGTTTTGTTTTGTTTTTTTTGGGGGGGCATCACTACTTCTGGTAGTCGTGGGAGCTACCCAGTGCTGCTCCTGAGAGCCGCTGCTGGATTTGAACCGCCAAGCCTGCAGGCTGCAGTCCTGCATTCAACCACTTACACCACCGGGGCTTAGCCCAAAATTTGTTTGTTTATTTTTTTAAAAATAGCACATTGTAGTCAGGCTGTTACTGCTCTAATACCCACCTTACATAATGTTTTATAATAAGCTGCTTTGAGTAATATTTTTTAAACACTTATGTGCTACTGAGAAACAAGCTGCCCAGAGGGGAAGGAGCTAAAAAGAGAAGAAATAAAACTATTTCAAAACTACTCTTCTCTTAAATAGCATTTGAATTTTATTTATTGAATTAATTGTATTTGTAATTTTTTGTCACAAAAAGTACAATGTAAAATTAGGAGTTTGCTGGGCTTTTAGTCTTTCCTTTGCAACATCCAATTATAATAAACCCTAAAGACATTAAAGAGATGCTTTGTTTTAGTTTTCTGTCTTAAATAAATGGTAGGTGAAAATTTTTTTTTTGGCGGGGGGGGCGTCACTGCTCTCCGGTGGTGGGAGTAGGAGGCCCAGTCCCACTGCTGGAATTGAACCTCCATCCCAGTGGGTAGGTTAAATTTCTGGTACTCTAAAGAATAATATTTTTTTTTTTTTTTTGGCATCACTGCCCTCAGGTGGTGGGAGTAGGAGGCCCAGCCTTTGCTCCTGGGAGCCGGAATCGAACCTCCATCCCAGTGGGCCGCAGTCCCGCGCACAACCACTACGCCACCGGGGCTCAGCCCCAAGAATAATATTTTTGTCATCATAGCTCTATAACTTTTCAGATAATAGTAAATATTTTCATTCACTAGTAAAGCATAGTTAGGCTACACTTCCCTCTGGGAATAAGCTTTTTTCCCCTCCTTATTTAAAAGTAAGCATCAGCAATGGGCCTCTAGTCTCAAAGATACTTATTCTTTAAATTAATAATAAGAAGAAGATACTCAGAGTAGGCATCGTCATTTTTGAAGACCAGGGACTTGTGGCTGTATGAAATCCCACCTCCCCCTTAAACCTGGGGGACCCCTCTGTGATCTTATCCTTCCTATATTTTCTAAATCCTGAGTTCTATATGTCTGTTAAGTGAAGGCACTTACTTGACTAAACGAAGTTGTAGTTTCACAATGTGTAACCCACATCTTAGGTTCAGACTTTTCCCTGCCTCTTCAGCAGCCTTCCTATCTAGACTGCCCAACATAATCCAGTGACTTTTCAAGATGCAAACAAACTTCAAACAACTTAATATATCCTAGAGATACTTTAATATATTTTAGTTATTGGTCAGCAAAACAAACAAAATGCTGATCTCCCCGCCTCATTCAGGGATTCTTCGATGTCACATCACTTTCTCATCCAAAAACTTGCGTACCATTTTTAGCCTCACAGTCTTGTCATAGATAGTTCAGTGCTCTACTATTACACTTAATGTAATAATAGACAACTGAACTCTCTATTACACTTACTATTCAAGCCCCTCTCTGTGCATCTTAGGATCTGTGCCCTCAGAAAGGGATGCCTTTGTCTGTGCACATCATTGATCTCGTGTCTGGCCTGCGTTGTTGTTAGGTGCCGTCCAGTGGGCACTGGCTTATAGCCCCCTGTGTACAACAGAACAAACCCAATACTGCCTGCCCCTGCGCCATCGTCACATCGGAACCCATTGTTGCAGCCACTGTGTCAATGGCTCTGTTAAGGGCCTTACTCTTTTTTGCTGTCCTCCATCCAGGACTAGTCTCTCTTGACAAACATGTCCAGCATGCATGAGAGAAGTCTTACGGATCTTCTTCTAAGGACAGATTTGTTGGATCTTTGGCAGTCCATAGTGCTTTCAGTATTCTTCACCTGCACTATAATTCAAATGCATTGGTCTGCCTTAACCAATACCCAAGTTTTACATGCATATGAGAAGATTGAAAATATCTCTGTAGAACAAGTGCTTAATCTGCTGAAGATGTGAAATAATGTTAAGCTCCCAGGGGGTACAGATCAAAACAGTGATGGTGATTATGTACCTTATCTGGCTCCTAGTTTTATTTCATGAGCATCTGTTCAGCCTTGTCAAAAGCTACCTTGTATTAGTAATTTGGAAGTCCCATTTATTCCAAGAGGCTCATCGGTATAATTAATTCCATTTTCTGTCAACTTCTTGAAGTTCCTTCATGTATTAGGAGTCCTGATGGTGCAGTGCTTAAGTGCTTGACTGTACTTTGAACTCACAAGTTCCCTGGGAGAAAAACTGGCAATCTGCTCCCCTGAAGGTCACAGCCTAGCCAGCCCTCTGGGACAATTTTGCTCTGTCACACAGGAATCCTGTGAGCTGGAATCAACTTGACACAGACTAACAACAGCATTGTGCATTACATCTTATTTTTAGCTTTAACAATGAAAAATTACAGGGTTTTCTTCTTTGTTTTTGATAACAAAAATTTTTGCTATTAAAATCAAAAGAATAAGCCCAACTAGCAGAGGCTGGGTTACTGCGCTTATGTAGTTGTGAACTGTGCCTCGCAGATACGAGCTGCTGGCTCTGTTCAGGTTGAGACTCCAAGAGTGTGTGCCCTTGGCAGGCTTCCATCCTACCTGCTGATGCCTGATGGTCCAGTTGGCAGCTACAGTTTCTATGTGTGTTTCCTTAGCAAATTCCTGATGTTTCATAAGAATAAAGTCTTTCTGAAAATAAGTCAATCAACTAAGCTGAATAAATAAACATTGCATAATTTTCAATACAAAGGTAAACATTCTCTGATGGAGAGTGTCAGCTTGGTGACATTGGAGAGAACGTACACATCCTCCTCGTGCCGCTGCTTCCCACACACGTGCCCATGCCACATGGCCTCCAGTGTCTAGGTGTGCACATAACAGGGAGATTTTAGAGAAAGGGTTTGCTGCAGAGTTTAAGGTATATGTTTCATCTTTTCTGGCTTCAGATTTACTTCCTCATAATTGAAGGAACAAGCTCAAGGAGGAAAATACACACACACACACACGAGCCTGTCCTAAACAGAATTGCTAGCATTTTAGCAGAGACAAATGTGGGGGCAAGGGGAGTGGACGGGGCATTCCAACATGCTTGAGGAAGCACTGACAGTGGTGTGCCGCTCAGCACCATGGCCCTCTTGGAGCCTGGGGATTTGAGGAGCCCTGGGGCATTGAGGCTCCCAGTTTCTGCGCACCCCCCTATCCTTTCAACTGTGGTTCAAGAGTTTTAAAACTTACCATTACCTGGTACCTGAAAAAGAACGCTGTGTTTCAAAGTAAGCCTAGTAATGCTTTGTTTCTTTGGCTTTTCTGCACATAGATTGAGTATGAAAGGAAAAAGAAGGAAGATGGGAAACGAGCTCGGGCAGACAAACAGTATGTCCTGGACATGCTATTTTCCGCCTTTGAAAAGCATCAGTATTATAATCTAAAGGACTTGGTGGACATCACAAAACAGCCTGTGGTATGTATATGTTTAAAATGACCTTTACGTATGTCCTGCTTCACCGTGTCAGTACTACAGACAGGGGTGCATATAAGGAAGTTCGCACTCAGCAGGTAATGTTAAATTCCATTTCAGCCCTTGAAAAGGGATGTGTTTTGTTTTGTTTTTATTGTTTTATTGAGGGGCTTATACAGCTCATCACAATCCATACATATATTCATGTGTCAAGCACATTTGTGCATTTATTGCCATCATCATTTTCATAACATTTTATTTCTACTTGAACCTTTAGTATCTGCTCCTCATTTTTTTTATCCTCCCTCTTCCACTCTCCCTTCTTCATGAACCCTAGCTAATTTATAAATTAGTATTATTTTTTCAGTGTCTCCTTTCACCTACTTTTCTGTTGTTCATCCCCCTGGGAGGGGGTTGTATGTAGATCATTGTGATCAGTTACACCTTTCTCTTCCCACCTCCCAGAAAGGGATGTTTTAGTGCAGAATGTTTTTGTGACATCAACTATTTTATTTATTTATTTATTTCTAGAGACTAGTTTTTTATATAATTTTTTATTAATCATTTTTTGGGGACTCTTATAGCTCTTATGACATTCCATACCTCAATTGTATCAAACACATATGTACATATGTTGCCATCATCATTTTCAAAAAGTTTTCTTTCTAGGCTGAGCCCCAGTGGCGCAGTGGTTGTATGCAAGACTGCGGCCCACTGGGTTGGCAGTTCAAATCCACCAGCAGCTCTCCAGGAGCAAGGCTGGGCATCCTACTACACCAGGGGGCAGTGATGCCCACAAAAAATTTTTTTTTTCTTTCTGCTTAAGCTCTTAATATCAGCTCCTCTTTTTTCCATCACTCCTCCACCCTCATGGGCTCCTGATAAATGATAAATTATTGTTATTTTCATTTCTTACACCATCCTTATGACATCAGCTGTTTTAGACTGCACATTTTTTCCATTTAACTTTCTTAAATCCAATGTTACCAGTTTTAATTATAACTGTTCCCTTAGAAATTTTTTAAAAAATTAAATGGTAACCTTTCATTTTCCCCATTCCTTATCAACTTTTCCACTTTGTCTGTATACATAGGCTGTTAATTTTAGCTGCTCTATTTATTCTGAATACATAACAATATAGCCAGTCTCTTTTAAAAAATAAGACAGGCATTTCAACATAACCAGATAATCTATTTATTGAAGGGTGTAACATTTTTCCTGACTTATACAAAGTTTTAGAAAGTGATTGATGACCAGTCAGTGTTGAGTATAGCTTCTCACATCTACAGAGATCTGTTTACTATTAGCACATCAACATTTCATTTTTTTAATGAAGAAATTAACTTGAAAATCAAAAGATCACTTTTTTTAATAGAGAAGTAAAATGCTTGACTATAGTGTTCCCAGTTTATCCTAATGACTTCACTCCCTTCCAACATCAAAACCTTAAAAATATCAATCTAAAGTGGATTAAACATGTTAAAAGAGCATCATTCATTAGCTGAACTGTTTCTTCTGGTTTTTTAATGAAGTTTATCTTCATACACAACACAGAGACATGCTTATATGCATTAGTCCAGCAACTCTGAAAGCAGACAGAATACTCTCATGGAATAGCTAAAAGCCATATAAGAAAATAAACATTTATAGAGGGCCATCCAGATAATACTAAGAAAATCTTTCCTTATATGAGATGACATTGTTTTTATCAGTTATTCATTTTGCATGAAAGAAAATGAATTTCTTGTTTTTCTCTGGACTGAATGAAAAGAGGTGACGTCACAACTTCAGGAAGGCTTATTATAACTCTGCCATATGCAGATGACACATCCTTGCTTGCTGAAAGTAAAGAGAACTTGAAGCGCTTTTTTTTCATTCATTTTACTGGGTCTCATACAACTCACAATCCATACATATATCCATTGTGTCAAGCACATTTATACATTTGTTACCATAATCATTTTCTTCTTCTATTTTTTTTGTGGGCATCACTGCCAACTGGTGGGAGTGTGAGGCCCAGCCTTGCTCCTGGAGATCTGCTGCTGGGTTTGAACCACCAACCTTGTGGGCCCCAGTCCCACATACAACTACTACACCACGGGGGCTCAGGCCACCATCATCATTTTCAAATCATTTTCTTTCTACTTTAGCCCTCAATATCAGTTCCTCATTTTTTCCCCTCTCTCATTCACAAACCCTCGATAATTTTTTTTCATGTCTTACACTAAATGATGTCTCCCTTCACCCACTTTTCTATTCTCCACCCTCTGGGGAAGGGGCTAAATGTAGATCATTGTGATTGGTTCCCTCTTTCTTCCACTATCTTCCCCTTACCCTCCTGGTATCACTAGTCTCGTTATTGGTCCTAAGGTATTGTTTATGTGTCCTGGATTCCCTGTGTTTCTAGCCCTTATCTGTATCCATGTTTACATGTTGTGGTCTAGCTGGATTTGTAAGGCAAAATTGGGATCATGATAATGGGGTGGAGGAAGCATTGAAGAACTGGAGGAAAGTTGTATGTTTTCATGAATGCTATTCTGCACCCTGACTGGCTCGTCTTCTCCCTGCGACCATTCTATAAAGGGATGTCCAGTTACCTATAAAAGGGCTTTAGGTGTCTACACTTCGCACTCCCCCTCATTCACAATGATGTGATTTTTTTGTTCTTTGATACCTAATCCTATCAACACCTCATGGTCACACAGACTGGTGTGCTTCTTCCATGTGGACTTTGTTTCTTCTCAGCTAGATGGCCACTTGTTTGTCTTCAAGCCTTTAAGACCCCAGACACTGTATCTTTTAATAGCCAGGCCCCATCAGCTTTCTTCACCACTTTTGCTTATGCACCCGCTTTGTCTTCAATGATCCTGTTGGGAAGGTGAGCATCATCCCATGCCAGATTAATGAACAAAGTGTTCTTTTGTTGAGGATGTGCTTGAGTAGAGGCCCAATGGCTATCTGCTACCGTAATACTATACCTATAAATAAATGCACATAGATTTATTTCCCTATCATCATATATAAATATATCTACATATGCACATGTCTATATTTAGACTTCTATAAATGCCCTTTGCCTCCTAGTTCTTTCCTCTATTTCCTTTTGCTTTCCTTTTGTCCCGCTATCATGTTCAGCCTTTGTTTGGGTTTCAGTAATTCCTCTCAGTTACATCACCCTTGATCAAGCCCTGTCAGACATTTCACACCCTCCTCACCATCGATTTTAGATCACTTGTTGTTCTCTTGCCCCTGGGTTAGTTAGCACCCACTTCCTTTCCCCTGCCTCCCCCATTCCCATGTCCTTTCAGAACTAACAGTCCATTGCTTTTTTTTTCCAGCTTGTTTGTCCCGCCTATCTTTTCTAGGTAGACCTGCAGAAATAGTAACATGCACTTAAAAAAAAAAAAAAAAAAGCAAGACAGAGCAAAACAAAGCAACAAAAGAAAACAACAAAAAGAAAAGTCTATAAATAGTTCAAGGTCCGTTTGTTAACCTTTAGGAGTGTTTTCTCGTCAAGCCTGATGGGGTGCCACACTCTGGTCCCGAAATCTATTTTTGGTATTCCCTGGAGACTCTCTTGCTCAGCTCCCCTTGCTATTCTGTTGCATGCTCTTAGTATTTTGCCTCGGTGTGGTGCATCAGTGAAGGACATTGTGTCTCATAGTGGGGCTGGGCCTATGGTCCTCTCTGTTCATTGGGTGCTCTGAGCAGGAATCTCATCCTCGGGACTTGATGGGGCAGTATGTGTTCCAATTTCTCCTCTTCCTTCTTCATTTGCTCCCATGTTCTCTGATCAGACATGCCCCTCTCCCTGAGCTGTTGCTTCAATGCTGTCCTCTGAAGTGAATTCTTTTGTGGGTATTGGGGCTGGCCCCTTGAAGCTCTTTTTGAGGAAGATGAAAGACTGCAGTCTGCAATATAGATTGCAACTCAGTGCTTAAGTAATGGATTTTTTTAAAACCAACCATGGGAAAGGGAACAACAAGTGAACTAAAATCAATGGATAAAAGGCATAGGATGCCTAGTGGGGCTTAATCAAGGGAAATGTAAACAGTGAGGAATTACTAAACCCAAATGAAGGCAAAATGTGATGGTGGGACAAGAGGAAAGTAAAAGGAAATACAGGAAAAAACCAGGAGACAAAGGACATTTGTAGAAGTCTAAATACAGGCGTGTACTTATGTAAATATATATCTATAACGAGAGGGGACTAAAACTATGTACTCATATCTATATGTTAAGAATTGAGGGGCTGAGCCCCGGTGGCGTAGTGGTTGTGCGCGGGACTGCGGCCCACTGGGACGGAGGTTCAATTCCAGCAGTGGGGCTGGGCCTCCTACTCCCACCACCGGAGAGCAGTGATGCCCCCCAAAAAAAGAATTGAGGTTGCTTGGAGGAGTGAAGGAAAACAAGGGGATGGGAAATTCTTCCTTCACTTGTTAATTGGAAGGAAGGACAGAAAGTACCTAGCTGTAAGAATAAGCTAAAGTACCTTGCTGCACATTAACAGCTGTTTTATCTAGATCATTTGTTATATTTTTTCTGTACCTTTTAATATGTTGGAAATATTTTATTCTTAAATTTCATATCACCTGAAAAAAAAGAATTGCATTTGCAGATGAACATTGGGTCTTTACTCAAGTACTCCCTCAACACAAGTATGCTTTGTTCTAATAATTCGTCATTCTGTTGATGCTCACCTACCCAACACGATCCCTGAAGACAAGATGGGTGCATATGTAAATGTGGTGAAGAAAGCTGATGGTGCCCGACTATCAAAAGATACAGTGTCTGGGGTCTTAAAGACTTGAAAATAAATAAGTTATTTAACTGAGAAGCAACAAAGTCCACATGGAAGAAGCACAGCAGCCTGTGTGACCATGAAGTGTCAGTAGGATCAGGTAACAGACATCTAAGACCCAAAAATCATATCCAAGGTGAATTGGGCGGGGAGAGGGTGAAGTGGAGACTCCATGCCCATCTGTAGACAATTGGATATCCCCCACAGAGAGTGGTCACAGGGAAGAAATGAGCAATTCAGGGTGTAGTATAGGACCAGTGAAACACACGACTCTGCTGTAGTTATTTGGCGCTTCCTTTACCCCACTATCATGACCTCAGTTCTACCTTACAAATAGGATTAGGCCAGAACATGGCCATTGCTACAGAAAAGAGCCCACAACACAGGTAATCCGGGATAGATAAATCCCCAGGGCCAACAATGAAAGTAGAGATACCAGGAGGATTGGGGGAAGGTGGGGGGAGAAAGAGGGAATCGATCACAAGGCACAGTCTATAACTTCCTCTCGGGCTGAAAAATAGAAAAGTGGTTGAGAGACTACAGAAGACTATGTAAGATATGAAAATGATAATCTATGACTTATCAAGGGTTTGTGAGGTAGGGAGAGAGGGAGGGGGGAGAGGGAAGAAGGGGGAGTTGATATCGGGCTCAAATGGGAAGAGAATGCTTTGAAAATACTATGAAAACATTTGTGCAAATGTGCTTAACACACTGCATGAATGTATGGATTGTGATAATAGATGTAAGAGCCCCCAATTAAAGTATTAAAATTTTAAAAAGTAGATTTTTAAATCTTCACAACTAGGCCAATAGACAAAATGGTTGAAGTTATCACGCATATCATTTTACTTGGGTCCACAGTTGATGCTCATGAAAACAGCAGCCAAGAAATCATTCGACAGATGATATTGGGGAAATCTGCCACAGAAGACCTCTTTAAAGTATTCGAGAGGAAAAATATATATCACCTTGAAGACTCAGATTGCACCTGATCCAACCCATGTTATTTTCAGTCCTCTCACATACATGTGTAAACTCAACCTTCAGTGAGGACGATCAAAAAAGTATTGGTGTGTTTGTATGATGCTGTTAAAAAAGAATATTGACTATATTATGGACTGCCAGAAGTTTGGGGAAAACTACAGCCAATGTGTTCCTTAGAAGTGAAGGTGGTGAAGCTTCATCTCACTTACTTTGGACGTGTCACCAAGAGGGACCAGTGTCTCGAGAAGGCCCTCTTGCTTGGTAGAATAAAATGCTAGTGAAAAAGAGTAGACGCCACAACAAAATGGATCATACAGTGACTTGAGCAGTGGGCTCAAACATAGAGACGCTTATGAGACTGGGACTGTACTGGGTGCTGTTGTACTTTGTGCTAAAACAGCAAAAACAAATTCTGTTAATTTTGGTTCTGCAGATAATTTTTATGTGATGAGACTCAGGTGTACCTCTTATAATAGAGCTTCTTAACCTTCAATAGCTGGACTTTCTTTCCATTAACCTCCTGGATATGTATAAAACTATTGGTTTGAGGGTAGCAGATCCATAGCTTTCATTAGTTTCATGGCTCTGGGACCTAAAGGATCTTAAGAGCTACTGATCTAAAGGTAAACTGGCTTATAATAGGCTAGCTTCTTGTTTTAACCTTATTATTTCTGCGGGCAAAATTGTTAAAAAAGTAGATAATTCTTAAAGGCATCGTTTTTATCCCTAAATGTTCATGTACTCCACATCACAAAGATAGTAGGGACTTAGTAAATAGTTACCGACTTAGATTGCCAAAGACAGAAGAGAGCTGCCTCCCATGCCACATATGAGCACAAGTTCCTCACCATGAAGTCTATCCCTTCAGCACATTCAGCTTCTTTGTTACTAGCAGTGCTGCTATATTCTTTTACCATCTGCTCTCCAGTATTTAGAATGTCAGATTCTGAGTAAATCTGAATTATTATCTTGGTTTTCCAGTCCCTTCCTTCCTATATTCATTCTTTTTCTTAAAGACGTTCACGTCTACGAGGATTTGTATCAATTAGAGAAACTGCCCTTGGGTCCATTCTCTTTCTCTCATTCAGCCCATCTCTGATTTGGCTCAGGGGTTTAACAAGAAGTAGTCATGCTTGGTTTCCACTGAAAGGAGATTTTAACGTAGTTTATCTGTTAGCTTGTTTTCCTCCTCTATGTGAAATACCTGTAAAAGAAGCCGGTTATTTCTCCCTTGGCACTCTTAGTTCTTATAACCTTGAATGTGTTATGCCTAGTTTTTATAATTTATTACATTTTTAAAATAGAAACATAAACAGCATTTTCTTAGAAAACACAAACCATAAGATCTTTACCTAATTGTTCCTTTGATGCACCAAACTGCTAAGACCACTTTGAGCCCCCTCCAAGCCTGTTCCCTTACACATCACCCACATACCCAGTGTTTGTTTCACCATACTTTTCTGTTACCAATGACACTGAAAACCAGCTCTGATTAGGACTGAACCTTTTCATTTCCTTGTGCCTTATACCCAGTTTCAGGTCAAGATTGGGGAAAACTGATAAAATATTGAAGATGTCTTCAAAATTACTGCTTCCCAGTGATGTCAATCCAGTGGACCCGTTTTCTAATGGAAATTACACCATTGATAAATCTGTGTGTTTTACGAGAGGTTCGAATCAGAAGAAACTAGACAAAGATAAATGCATGCCTTGGGTTTTAAAGCAGCGTAGTGCTGGCTCTAAAGGCAACCAACAGGCTTATTTGCTTCAAGGAGGCTTGCGGTCAGCAAAACCATTATCCTGGTTCTAGTATCATCAATCAGGTGATGGTACCCTAGTCCTCAGTTTGTTTTCAGACAGACCTAACTACACGTGTGTGTGTGTGTGTGTGTGTGTGTGTGTGTGTGTGGCATCACTGCCCTGGTGGGAATTGGAAGCCCAGCCTTGCTCCTGGAGAGCTGTTGCTGGATTTGAACCGTCAACCCTATGGACTGCAGTCCTGCACACAACCACTACACCATCAGGGCTCCAGGTTTTGGAAAAAGTAATTTAAGCAAAATTTGGAGCCAGTAAAATACCAGAAGATATACTTTTGGCAAGTCTAAAATGGCTCAAGGATTAGAGACTTTAAGTATTTCCTCTGTCAGAAAAAGAAGAAAGGTTAACAGGTATGTAGTGTAACAGGGGTGCTAGTTGGATGGGGCCCTTGAAGTCACATGGACTCAGTGAAAACTTTAAGATAGAATGGAGCAACATCTGAGCAGATAATAACAGAAAGATGCTCACTGGTGTCTTATTGCAGTAGCATTTGACTATGGATCATAGCATAGCCTTAACAAGAATGGGAGTGTCAAAACACTTCATTATGCTCATGGGGAATTTGTACATGGAGCAAGACACAGTTGTATGAACAAACAAGAAGATACTGCATGGTTCAAAATCAGGAAAGGTAAGCATCAGGGTTGTGTCCTCTTGTTGAATTTATGTAATCCTTATGCCAAACAAATAATCAGAGAAGCTGGCTTATATGAAGAAGAATATGGCATCAGGATTAGAGGAGGGCTCATTAACAACTTGTGATATACAACCTTGCTTGCTGAACATGAGGAGGACTTAAAACAAAGGCTGATTAAGATCAAGGACTGTGGCTGAGCCCTGGTGGCGCAGTGGTTATGTGCGGGACTGCAGGCCACAGGGTTGACAGTTCAAATCCAGCAGCAGCTCTGCAGGAGCAAGGCTGAACTTCCTATTCCCGCCAAGGCAGTGATGCAAAAAAAAAAAAAAAAGATCAAGGATTGCAGCCTTCAGTGTGAATTATAATTCAATGGCAAGAAAACTAGAATCCTCACAGCTGCTTCATGATAAATGGAGAAAAGATTAAAGTTGTCAAGATTTTTTTCTTGCTTGGATCCATAATCAGTGCTTATAGAAACAGGAGGTCAAAAATCAAATGACACATTACGTGGGGTACATCTGCTGCACAAAACTTCTTTAAAATATTGAAAATCCAGGAGGTTACTTTGAGGAGCAAGTGCACCGACGCAAGCTTTGACATTTTCAGTCGCCTCATAAGCGTGAGACGGTCGGACAATGAATAATGAAGACTGAAGAATTGGATGCATTTGAATTGTCGTGCTGGTGAAGAATATTGAAAGCATCATGGACTGCCAAAAGGGCGGACAAATCTTTCTTTGAAGAAGTACAGCCAAAATGCTCCTTGCAAGCGTGAATGGCAAGATTTCATCTCGCATACTTTGGACAGGTTATCGGGAGAGATCAGGCCCTGGTAAAGTAGAGGGCAATGAAAAAGAGGAAAACTTTCAACAAGATGGACTGACACAGAGGATGCAACAATGGGCTCAGTAATAAGAACAATTGTGAGGCTGTTGCAGGACTAGGTAGTGTTTCCTTCTGTTAGATATTGGGTCTCTGTAGGTTGGTGCCAACTTAATGGTACTTTATTTACAAGTCCACCAACAAAGCAAGAAAATCCAGGAATTAGCTAGCTTTAGAAACATGACGATCCCATTATTAAAAGCATTTATCAGAACTACCTCCACATTTCTTATCTTTCCATCTTTCTTGTGTATTGTCTTTATTCTTACGCATGTTCTTGCCATGTTTGGCTACCCAAATGTGTTCCTTAAAGTAATTCACATCCAACAACTCCTAAGGAAAAACATCAAGGAAGATGTTGATTGGCCTGCTAGAAGCTGTATGTCTTTTGAAGCAAAAGGATGGAACATCCTGGCCACCTCGAGTCCAGTGTTTACTCTACCCTGTGACAGGCAGACAGAGCTCTGAGTGAGTTCTGCAGGTTGTATGCCCTTTCTGAAAGGTTAGATGGTCCCTTAGCATGCTAGCTACCCCTTTCCTAACACTCAACTCATCAGTGCTGGATATTTGCTTAATGTCTGAATCTGCAACTGAATGCTGCCCAGTATGGTAAATAAATGCCAAACTCACTGCCATCAAGTTGATACCAACTTAAAACCACCCTATGGGATCTTTATGGGAGCAGATAGCCTCGTCTTTCTCCTGTGGAGCAACAGGTGATTTTACACTTCCCCAACATCGTCACCAGGACTCCTGTATGGCTGTCTATATTGGAGTTATTTCAAAGTTCATTTTTAAAATTTTAATTTAGTTCCTCAGATGCGCTGTATTTGAGTGTTCATTGACATACATGACTGGTGCCGACCATATGAGAGCAGGCTTAGACCCTAAGTGGCTCAGGAAGTTCTAGTGAACAGCATTGCCCCTGACTGTAAATCTAAGAGACCGGGAACTCTATTTTGTTGTTTATTATTGATGCTAACTTTGAAGTAGTCCGGCACAGAATAAGCACTCAGTATGTATTTGGTGAAAGACTACATTGTGAAAGTGGATGAGTTACAGGTTTGATAACCACATTTTTCTGTTTGAATCTAGTACAGAAATTAAAACATGCCTTTGTAGGAGTTCTAATTCAGCTATGATTTTAAGATAGGAAGGCAATATTGCACTTAAAGCAACCCCAGATGAATCCTTTTTAAATTTCATATCATCCTTTTTTATTAGACAGACATACTGTAGTAGTTTCTATCTTATGAAAGTCCTTGACCCCATCTCGCTCTCCAGTGAATCTTTTCTCTGCTCCTCTTAGTTTAAGCTGTTTTCTTCCTGGCTCCCATTTCTAATTAAGTCTTCACAGAAATATTTCTTGTCAGGGCCATTGGGCATAACTCCACTCAGTTTGAAGCATTATTTTCTCAACATTAACAAGTACACCACCCCCTCCCTGACTCACGAAGTGCACGTGGCAGGCCCGCCCTCTCTCACCAAGCCAGACCCATGCAGCCAAAAGTCTTACCTTCTCCATGTAGAAGCCTAATAGAACAGAGCACTGTTTGATGTTGCTGTAAAAAGAAAAAATACTGTCCCAAAAGCCATGGGATTCATTGAGGAAATGCCTGCGACACTCAAAGCCCAGTGTCTGGCACAGGTAGCCCCTAGTGAATCATCTGTGGGCCTTCTTCAAATTTCTTATATTCAAAGCACGACTCTTGATTTCTGTGTGCTCACCAATGCTTCCCCAAGGCTTCCCGTTTCAGTAAATTTTTCAGGTCAAAAACCTGTTTTCCTCTTCGTTCTTCATGATACCCATTAAAATGTACATATCTCTGACTCAAGATCTTATAAATAGAAGGACTCTTGGTATTATCTAGTCCTCTTTCTAACTTACCGATATGGAGAGGGCGGTCAGCTGATGGGATCACCTCTGGCGTCAGGTCCGGAAGGCCCCCATCACATTCTCCAGTTCTCCGCTGATTCCCAGAAACCCCTTGTACAGCAGCATCAAGCTATTTCAGAGGCACATCTCCAGCCCTGTCTTCCCAGGCACCATTTGCACCACCCGGACAGGACTACCTACCAGTTCACTGCCTGTCTGTCACACTGGGGTGCTCAGCTGTGGGCCTACAAAGAAGATACTGCTCTTTTATGGAGGGGGAAAATAGCCAGTTTCCCTCTCAGGGAACTGCTTCCTGATTTCTATATTATTAAGAATCCTGTTCATCTGAACCAGATATGTAGAAAATGGAATTTACAGGTAAATTGTATCTGAACGCACTGAGTTCCTTATCCAAAAATAAACATAGTTTGCTGTCTGTGTGTAATGCCTGAAGCTCACTCCCAGACTTGTACAGCAACTGCTGCTGCAGAATGCTTTTCTGACATACCTTTCCCCTGGTTAGTTGACCCCTCACCTACCCCTGTTTTTCCTTAGTCTGTATCACCATCTTTCTGTTCACTTAATCCTTTCCAGCTCTCTCTTTACTCTCTCCTGTAACTAGACATTTTCATTTTTAAATGGTGCTATTAAAGCTCAGCAAAGAACTAATTTCCCGAGCAGGCATATTAATTAATGAGACTCCTCGGGCCTTCCATTTTAGAAAATAATTATTTGCTAACTTATAAAGTAGAGCTTTAATTAGAACTTTTAGAATCTAAAATGTTATGATAAGGTAAATGATTAACTATGTTGAACGTGAGAGAAATTAGAACACATTCATGAAACCTTGGTAGTGCCTTCCGAATGGAAGGTTCTGATAACAGACGAAGCTGTGTGCGTTGCTGTCAGGTCGCTTCTGGCTCCTGGTGTCCCCGTGTGTGCAGAGTAGACCCCCACAGGGGGTTGCCTGTTCCAATCACCATCATGTTTGTGGGTGAAGGGCCACACCAGCAATGTGGGGTCTTGTTCAGCAGTTTGTGCACAAGCTGTCCAGTGCTGTTGCTCTCGCTCTTCAGGTGTGTGTGCACGTTCTCAACCTCTCCATGGATCTTGTTTGCCTGTCTCCATTAACCTCTCACCTTTGTTTGAAAGTAATGTTTGTTCATATAGAGGTGATTATTTTTTTCTGAAAAGCACAGTACTCATAGAGCAGCGGTTCTTAACCTGTGGGTGTCACGTCCCCTACAGGGATCGAACAACCCTTTCACAGGGGTCGCCCGATTCATAACAGTAGCAAAATTGCGGTTATGAAGTAGCAATGAGAATAGTTTTGTGGTTGGGGCCACTACACCATGAGGTGCTGTCTTAAAGGGCCGTGGCTTTAGGAAGATTGGGAATCACTGTCATAGAGGATCATCTTTATTTTGTGTGCCAGGCTGTTATCTAACTAAAAGGGGATCTCCGGGACAAGTTTGGGTTCAAGGCTTAAAAACTATCTGGACAATAGTCTCAGAGAGCCCTCCACTTGCAGCAGAGTCAGTGAAGTTAGTGTGGTTGTTGCTTGCGAGTACATTTTTCTCCCATTCCATCAGAGTCTGTCTGAAAAACGGGTAATGGCACCAGGCACCGTCTGGTTCTTCCGGCGTCTGCCCAGATGAGGCTGTGGTTCATGGTGGCCGTTGACCTCTTAGACTAGTTTCTTTCTGGATCTCTGCCTTCCTTGTACTCCTGACACGTAGAACCAGTCGCTAAGCCTGCAACGGCTGTTGACCACCTTCTCAGATCTTTGCAGGCTGCCCGCAGCCTTTGCACTACTTGCCGTACCAAGGATGAAGCATAAAGTGTGTGAACCATATTCTCCCAAGTGACTGAGTAGTCCCACAAAGCTATGATCTTAAGTCTTCAACCCTCTCCACCCCCCCAAAAAAATCAAACACACCAACTTGTGAGGTCTGCGATTGTGTCTAATAAATACCCATAATTGTGCCCCACATGTTTTTCTATAAATAATAATGTATATGCATATACCAGGCTAAGACAAAGACTGTAGCTGTTAGGGTTCCAGTTCATCCGTGCACAGATTTAATTCAAAGAAAACATGTTCCAACATGTCTTTGGGATCAGTAGATGGCTGCAGACAACTTCTCTCAGTAATACACTTGTCTTAATCTTGTTGAGGCACTTTCAAAAAAAGGATCAATCAAAAAGTTACTTCTGAGAGGATCTACTAAGCCAGTTTAAATATGAGGCCAAGAAGCCAACTCAGAAGGTTATGGTAGCTGTTTTGAGGGACCCCAAAGGGATCATCTTGATAGATTTCCTCAGAGAGCACAAAGCAATTATGGGGAGGTTTCAGGAAAATTTAAAACATTGGTGAGTAAAAGGCCACGAAAGCACTGGGGAAACTTTCCATCCCCAGAGTGCACCTGCTCGAGCTGTAAGGGTAGCCAGGGCTCTCCTAGAAGAGTTTGCTTGGGAGATCGTAGCCAGCCACTTCACAACCTTGATTTTTCAGACTTCTTTTTGTTCCCAAAACACACAGAACACAATTAGGGTTCTTAAAGACGATGTCAAAACTGCCTGCTCGCCCTCCCGCTGTCTTTTCAACACCACCCGCCCCACCAACCAAGTCAATTCTGATTGAGAGTGACCCTCGAGGACAGGAAAGGACTTGTGCTCTTAGGGGTTTTCTGAGACAGTAACTATGGCACGGTTGGAGTGTTGAACTACTGGCCTCGTCGTCGTTAGCTTTCCAACAAACACATCGCCTACAATCCTACCAAGGCTCCCCGATTGGGGAAGAACTGGGTATATAGAGCTACATGGAGGACATGAGGAAAAAACATAATTTTTTAAATCTTTTGTTTAAAAAAGGTGTCTATGATTTTGTAGCAATACTTTTTAAGTTACCCTTATACATGTGCACTGTCTGGGTAGACTAGAGAAACAAATTCATAGCACACATATGAATATAAACATAAGGTTTATATACAAAAGGAATGGAACACTGAGAAAGCATCCCAACCCAGTCCAGTTCAAAGTCATAAGTCCAATATTAGCTCATATGCCAGATACCAGTCTATAAAGTCTCCTTCCGACTCAGGAAGTCACAGGCCAGTGGGTGCAGAGTCTGGGCGCTGGCAGGGGTCTCCCCATGGCTCTTCACTTCCAGGGCTCAGGGTCCATCAACAGCATCCAGTGGTGGTACAATAACTCAGCTCTGGAAGGCTCTCCACGTGTCTTCGCCAGCTTCAGAGGTCTGGTTCAATCGGGGCAAGGCAGTGTGGCTTCTCCTCTGGTTCTTCCAGCTCATTTGATTCTTGTGAGGTCTTGTGTAGTTCGTTGTCTCGGAGACTAACTCCCAACAAATGGGGAGATAGCTTCTCATCTCCATGAGGAAAATATTGTGAGATTTCCCAGAAGTCTCAGGAGAAAGCCATGCCCACATGGAGACCTCATTGGCTACTCATTAACTATCTCCAGATTAACAGGCTGGACTCCACCCTTACATCTCAATCATAAAATTGTCATATCGAATGCATGACCACCACTTGCACATACACACAACTTTATTTTTGTTTTGTTTTGTTTTGTTTTTTTTTGGGGGGGGGGCATCACTGCTCTCCGGTGGTGGCCCAGCCCCCCTGCTGGAATTGAACCGCCGTCCCAGTGGGCCACAGTCCCGCATACAACCACTACGCCACCGGGGCTCAGCCCCACAACTTTATTTTTACATGAGAAACTTGCACCTACAACTTTCACCTCCTCTGGGAGGTGATTTTGTAAACATGCCATGCTATATTTTAAAATACAATTATTTTTAAATATCGTAGTGGGACTTATAAAAATAAATAGGAATGGGAGTGTCACAGTTGACAGATAGAAAATGTGCCTCGTTTTTGTAAAAAATGTGCTCACCATGCAGTTTTCAGAGCTGTGACCTTGGAGAAGCACATCATCAGGCCTGCTTGCTGGGGCACCTCTGCAGGGGATCTGGTCGCCCACCTTTGGACTGGGAGTTCAGTATATACATAACCCTTAACATCACTCAGGGCCTGGAGCTAATAGATCTACCACTGCTTATTATGCACCAGTAACATTTTCCCTGTTAACTTACGTGACTTTTTAACATTTTCCCCCTTAAAGAAGTAAAATTTGCCCTGACCTTAGTAGTATACTTGAGTCCTGAATTTAAATAAGGTACTACATACAAAAGAGCAATATCTGAGATAGTCACACACATATGGGACACTTTATTTTTTCCTTTTTAAATCATTTTATTGGGGCTCTTACAACTCTTATCACAGTCCATACATATATCCATTGTGTCAAGCACATTTGTACATTTGTTGCCCTCATCATTCTCTCTTTTGGGGGGGAGGGACATCACTGCCTCATCATTCTCAACACACTTGCTTTCTACTTGAGCACTTGGTATCAGCTTCTCATTTTTACCCCTCCCTCCCCACTCCCCCACTCTCATGAACCCTTGATACTTTATACACTGTCCTAAATCTCCCTTCACCCACTTCCCTGTTGTCCATCCCCTAGGGCGGGGTTTATGTAGACCCTCGTCATCAGTTCCCCCTTTCTACTCCACCTTTCCCTTACCCTTCTGGTATCGAAACGCATATTATTTATCCTGAAGGGTTTATCTGCTCTGAATTCCTTGTATTTCCAGCTCTTACTTGTACTCATGTACATCCACTGATCTACCCAAATTTGTTAGGTAGAATTGGGATCATGATATCTGGGAGAAGGAAGCATTAAAAACTAGAGAAAAGTTGTATGTTTCATCGTTACTTCACGAGACTGGCTCGTCTCCTCCCTGAGACCCTTCTGTAAGAAGATGTCCAGTTGTCTACTATGGACTTTGAGTCCCCAATCCTCACTCCCCGTCATTCACAGTGATATGATTTTTTTGTTCTTCGATGCCTGATACCTGATCCCTTTGACACCTTGTGGTCACAGGCTGGTGGGCTTTATTGCTTCTCAGCTAGATGGCTTGTTTCTCTTGTTTCTCTTCATGCCTTTAAGACCCCCGACACTATATCTTTTGCTAGCTGGGCCCCATCAGCTTTCTTCACCACAACAGTTTATGCACCCACTTTGTCTTAGGCAATCGTGTTGGGAAAGTGAGCATCATGAAATGCCAGTTTAATAGAACAAAGTGTTCTTGCATTGAGGAAGTACTTACGTGGAAACCCAATGTCCATCTACCACCTTAATACTAAACCTATAAATATATGCACATAGATTTACTTCCCTATCATATATAAATAGATCTACATATGTACATGCCTGTATTTAGACCTCTATAAATACCCATTACCTCCAAGTTCCTTCCTCTATTTCCTTTTACTTTCCTTTTGTCCAACTCTGATGTTCAGCCTTCATTTGGGTTTCAGTAATTCCTCTCAGTTACATTGCCCTTGACCAAGTCCTGCCAGGCCTCCCACACCTACCTCGCCATCGATTTTAGATCACTTATTGTTCCCTTGTCCCTGTGTTGTTAACACCCACTTCCTTTCCCCCACCTCACCCTCTCCCATGTCCCCACAGAACCATCGTTTCCATTGTTTTCTCCTCTAGTATTGGACATTTGTGTACAAAATTTTCAAGTAAACATTTGTATTTAATCTGAAAAAAAAAAAGCCATGACCTTTCCTATGACCCTTCACATTGTCTTTGATTTTTAAAGAGAAAAGTTTTTTCAGCTTGGCAACTGCCTTCTGAGTTCTTTAGTTAGCCCCTGTGCATGCCATCCCTGTTGAAATTGTTTCAAACAAATAAGAAAGGGAAAAAAGTCTTTCCTAGCACTGGTCCCTGCACTAGACAAAAATCCGATTTGTGAATTGGGACTGGGATGGGCATGGCTGTTGGCAGAGTTCTGGTAATATCAGTGCTGCAGCACGACCAGCCATCCTTTCTTCCTAGGATGTCCCCGGACAGTTAGGTCAGTGCCGGGCGCTGTTTATTGGAAGCATTACTTCACCCAGGATGATCTGGTAATAAGCCATTGCGTTCTCTTACTGAGCTGTTATGTCCTAGAGAGGTCTCCTGTTGCGGGAAAGGTGATGGGATAAAACCTTTTCCAATTTAAAATTTTTATTATCTTTACAAGGTACACTTTATAAAAAGTATACAGGTCAGTGGATTTCAGTGTGTTCACTAAAGTTATGTAGCCATCAACAATCAATTCTAGGACACTTTCATCACTCTAAAATGAAATATCCAGTAGTGATTCTTGCGTCTGCCACTTTTCCCCATCCCAGACAACTACAAGTCCTCCTCTGTCTCTATAGAGCTGTCTCGTCTGGAAATTTTTATAAATGGCATTATATAACACACGTTCGTTGTGGCTGCCTTCTGTCCCGTAAGCTAATGTTCTGGAGCTTCAGCAACACGATAGCATCCAGGAGTACATTGATTTTATTGCCATGGTGTCTCCTCTTGTAAGGCTATACCACACTTCACCAGTTTTCACTTGGGTTTGCATTTTGGTTGTTTCCACTCTTTTAGCTGTGGGAATAAAGGTGCTGTGGACATCCATGTACAATTTTTGGTGGAAGTATGGTTTCATTTCACTCTGCGAGTTGGTGGATCATGGGCTATACCTGGCCAGCTCCTAGCCCAAAAGGGGTAGTTTGATTGCCACAGCCACTCCACAGGAGAGCAGGGTGGCAAGCTACTTCCATAAGCAGTCACAGCCTTGGAAATCCTTTAAGTTTGCTAGGAATTGGAATTGACTCAACAACTGCCTTGTCTCTCTGATATGGTAGTGAGAACACTGGTGGCCTAGTGGCTTATATGTTGAGCTGCTACCCACAAGGTCATCAGTTTGAAACCACCATCCAGCTCCTTGGGAGAAAGGTGAGACTTTCTACTCCCATAAAGGGTTACAGTCATAGAAACCCACTGGGGCGGTTCTGCCCTTTCTTCAAGGGTTCTGTGAGTCAGAATTGACTCGACAGTGAAAAACATCCACAGGCAGACCCAGCATTCAAACGCTTAGCCATCAAATTACCCACAGTGCTCCCATAGAAGAAAAGCCTGGTGATCTACTTCCATAATATTATAACACGGTCCTTAAAAACCTTATGAGTGGGCTGAGCCCCGGTGGCGTAGTGGTTGTGCGCGGGACTGCGGCCCACTGGGACGGAGGTTCAATTCCAGCAGTGGGGCTGAGCCTCCTACTCCCACAACTGGAGAGCAGTGATGCCCAGAAAAATAAATAAATAAATAAAAACCTTATGAGTACAGCAATTGCTCTCTGCCTAGAACATCAAAGTAAGGATAGCTGAGAATCTAAAGAAGAACTAGAATGTGTGCCAGTTGCCTCCATGAACAACTGCTTCTTTTGTCATAAGAGCAGACCTGAGTGCTTCCCAGCTACAACTGTGGAATGTTCTGCCCAGAGGTCATACAGGAAAATTCTGATGTAGAAAGGGACTGTGAAACAGAATTTAAATTTTCATGGAATCCAAACTCTAGGGTCACTGAAACTGAGTGACACTTCCCTCCAAAAAGCAAACAAACAACTGTAGGTATTTTAAAACTATTCCCTAAAGTGATCACAGTTTAATTTTATGGGCAGAGAGTGTTTGCCTTGAATGTTGCGCTGTTTTAAAGAAATATCTATGAGGAATCAAATTGACCCAGTAACTCAAATAGTTAGACAAGGAACCTTGGGCAATGAGAGTGTGTTAATGGTGGTGAATAATTTGGAAACAGATTTTGATAAAGGTGGCTTGATGTGTAGAATGAAAATAATCTCACCAAATTATAATGTAAATATTGTTGAATTGATGTGTGCTTTGTGTGTATTTTCACACACACACCCACCCACAAATCTAACCTTAAAAAGAAAAAAAGTTGTATACGTGGTAGCACCATGAACTGGAATCAACTTGATGGCGGTGGTTGTGGTAACTATGTTTAACCTATTGAAAAACTGCCAATGTCAACAATTTTTTTTTTAACCCTTGAGCAGATAGCAAAAACTTTTTTCCTAGATTGCCCTAAAATAGAGCTGTACACTTTACAGCTATTTTAAGGGTAAATAATACTTCATTGGAAAAGTTAATTTTCAGTGTAAATACTGAAAAATACCTGTTGGTAAAATAAACACCTAATTAGTCTCCCTTGCTTGCCATTTCACTTCAAATAATATTTTCAAGTAGATGAGTGATAACTATTACAATTCATGTTTTCTTTTTTTTTTTTTGTGGGCATCACTGCCCTCTGGTGGTCATGGGCGCTACCCAGTGCTGCTCCTGAGAGCCGCCACTGGATTTGAACCTCCAAGCCCACGGCCTGCAGTCCCGCACTCAACCACTTACACCACTGGGGCTCAGCCCACAATTAATGTTTTCTAATTGTTTGTAAATTTGAAACTAGACTTCAGATCACATAAGCTTATAAATAGTGGTCAAGGTTCTACATGCAGGGATTCATGTTTAAGTTTCAAAAGGAGTCTTACTGTTTTCATCTTTATGTATTTGGATGTTCCAAAATTAATAGTGAATTATTTTTCCATTATATCCCAGGCTTATCATTTTTCCCAATGTTCCCAAACCTTAGTTTTGTCTAGTAAACAATTAATATATTTTAAAAGCATGACTTTTGAAAAAGGACTTAAAAGTTTGATCCTAAAGGAAGTACAATAGGATTAGCTAAAAAATTCGAAACTCTTCAACCATTTGCCTGTGTTGGACAGATGAAGTGTTACTGAAGCAAGATAGCGTGTTCTTATTAGATCTGTTGAGTCCGTCTGATTCACAGTGACCTCTGTACAACAGAATGAACTGCTGCCTGATACTATGCCATCCTAACAACCATTTCATATTTTTGAGCACGTTGTGGTAGCCACTATCTCAATCCAATCATTGAAGGTCTTCCTCTTTTCTCATTGAACTTGATGATGTCTTTCTCTTATGACTGGTCTCTACCTTATGTGAGGTAAAGTCTTACCATCCTCACTTCTAGGGAGCATTCTGACTACTTCGAACCCAGATGTGTTCTTCTGGCAGCCGTGGGGTACTCAATATTCTTTCGCATCACTGCCCCATGGTGAGAGTAGGAAGCCCAGTGTTGCTCCTGGAGAGCTGCTGCTGGATTTGAACCACCAACCCTGTGGACCACAGTCCCGCACACAACTACTGCGCCACCGGGACTCAATGTATTCAATATTATTTACCAGCAACATACTGTAAATACTCTTGTATAAGCTTAGCACTTTTTTTTTTTAAGCTGAGCACATTTTAATGCAATTTTTTTTGGGGGGGGGGCAATCACTGCTCTCCGGTGGTGGGAGTAGGAGGCCTAGCCCCACTGCTGGAATTGAACCTCTGTCCCAGTGGGCCGCAGTCCCGCGCACAACCACTACGCCACCAGGGCTCAGCCCTTAATGCAATTTTTGTGGTAAAATTAGGTGCCTTGGCCGATATTTGGCTTGTACTCAAGTATATATGGTAATTCAAATGTATTGATTCTTTTTCCATCTTCCTTATTTCAGCTTGCAGCTTCTTGTGCTTGAGGTGATTGACAACACCCTGGCTTAAATCTGGTGTATGTTAGTCCTCGAAGTCATGTATCTATCTGCCTCTTAACATTTGAAAGAAGTCTTTTGAAGCAGTTTTGATCACCACAATATGTCCTTTCATTTTTTGACTGCTACTGACATGGGCATTGATTGTGGATCCAACTATAATGAATAATTTGGCAACTTCAGTGTTTCCCCTATCTAACTGTTTTCTATTGTT